>JAOBRD020930430.1:0-12371 GCA_027575215.2 Hydrozoanthus sils | reverse complement strand
CCTAATCATCAACCCAAGGTTATCTTCCCTAGATCATCACCCCTTGGACACCATCCCTAATCATCAACCCAAGGTTATCTTCCCTAGATCATCACTCCTAGGATACCATACCTAATCATCAACCCAAGGTTATCTTCCCTAGATCATCACCCCTAGGATACCATTCCTAATCATCAACCCAATTTTATCTTCATTAGGCCATCTTCCCTTGGTTATCTTCCCTAGACTATCTCAACCTCCAACACGGAAGATTCAGCAATTTTAGACTATAAACTTCGAACTCTATTTTAACAACCTGAAATCTGTCGATTCTGAATATGCTGTTGTCCAACAACTTCAGAAGTTGAAAATTATAGCAAACTTAATTTGAGTAAAGTCGTTTTCAAAACTATGGGCAAGTGCATATGCAATAGAAATTACAATACAAGTATCTTTTTGAATGCCTTCCCAAGATACCTGTGGTTCAATCACCTGTTTTTTTGCCTTGGAACTAACGCCTTTCTGAAACTTTGGGAGGGAGTCAATGCACGATGCACAAGCAACGTACGATGACGTATTTGCTGCACAACAAATCGACTTACACTAAGTCGACCATTGAAGACTCACAATTTACAACATAAACTTTGTACCAAAACCAGCGACAAAAACCATTTACATCATAGTCAGACACACCGCCAACAAATAAATACTTTGTCAAATGATCAAGTGAAAACGATTCTGCTGTATAATTGTCAATTTTAAGATCCATGGAAAGATTTGATAGCCTTGAAACAAAACTGTTTAAGATAGAGGTATGGCAATGAAGGTGTTGATTTTAAGAAGCATTACTGATTCTTCATCAACATTCTAACACACAAACAACGCCGCAGCCGGACAAAAGGTTTACATCTCAGAGTAGGCATAAATAAACAGTAACTATTAAATTCGAAAAAAAATAGAAACTATAACACTTTTCCAATTCCATTTCGAGTAATTGGAACGCAAAAAAGTTAACAAACTAATTGGTTACCATTTTCTACAGACGGTGTTAATAAAAACTTCATGTTGTTTTTATCGTTTTATGTAACATTTCTAATATTACTTTATGTCCTTTTACGACCGGATTCGTAACGTGCAGCTGGACTTTCAATTCTCTTCCTTTAACGGTTTTTTTTTCATGTTTTAAAAAATACCATTACTGAGAATAAGGCATTCGTTTTGTTTCTTCAAGTTTGGCTTTCCGTTTTCCGAGATAAACTCTAAAACTTCAAAAATTAAGAGTCAATAATCTAGAAGTTATAAGAAAAAAAAACAAACACTCACGCAAAAACATAAAACAATAATATTAAATGCAAGTCAAGAACTAACAGAGCACAAATAAAAATTCAGTCTAGTTGAGCCTTTAAAGTGGACAACTATAAAGAACAAATGCAAATAAAAAAAGCTTCCACTTAAGGCAGTTTAAGAAACTCTTTATGGTATACCTACACAGTCTTAAGCTTGATTTACACTTATGAGTTAAGCCAGGAAAATAAAAGTGTGAACATGCGTGAAATAAGCAAAAGAACAAGAACAAGAAACATTTTCCTTTCTCTTGTGCTTGTTCTTATACTTATGTCGTTTGTTTCACCAGAGTGAACATTCGTGAAAGAAGTATAATCATAAGCATGTCCACTTTGCGCATGCGTATCTTTCATTTTCTTGTTCCTATTGCAAGTGTATGAACATCGGTTCCTTATGCTTGTGCTTATCTCACAAATGTGAACCAAGCTTTAGAAAATAATGTTTTAATGTTGACAATTTATGGAAACTCGGTCCAAATTTTACAGTATCGGTTATCAGGTCTTCAGACCACTAGAACGTTTTGTTAGACCCTAATATTACCTGTCATTCGGACACACTCTTCTTTGTGTCTTGCGTTCCACGCCTTTAGCTTGCACGACTTACTGCAGTAGAACACTTCCTTACACCGGGTGCAAGCAGAAAGACGAACACCAACCGACCTGCCACACTCGTAACAGTACCGGAAACGATTCTTCATCACTTGCTTCCGCTTCTTCAGAGCTTCTGTCGCCACTGCCGAGACACTCATGTGATCTGTGGCCTTTACAACAGATATACGTAGACCACAATTTGAGTCTCTCCCTAGTGGGCTAGAGGTCGTTGCTGTCCCGAGTGGAGTGCCTTGAGATATAGGTGATCCAATTTGGCTCTCTTGGTTGTCAGAACCTGGGATAACAAAAGTCCCTCCAGGGGACTGGGCACTCCTATCTTCTGTTCTTGTAATGTTGTCGATCTCAAGGTCAGTTGCTGCTATCTCTAGTTCTTTGCTGTTAAGACTTTTTAGTTTTAGCTCATCATCAAGTCTGAAGGTCACGCGACTTGTGTCCGCACGGAGAGGGAAGGCTGTACTTTTGCTGTCATGTTTGTCCTTTAGTTTTTGAAGTCTGTCCGGTGATTTGAGAATTCCCCATGAAGACGAAGGACTTACCCCTGCTGGGGATAATAAAGAGCAGAGAAAACTTTTGGTAGTCACATCAACTTAACAGCAGTCATTGTGCATTACGTCACATCTGATCACCAAACACAATGAACTGACCTTGAGCTTTTTTAATTGCTGAAAAGAGCTATTTTTTGGAGTGGTGCAATTCACTACAACATCTGAGATCGATCCTATGCTGCTTTCATTAAGCTTGCAACTTCTTAATGATCAAAACGGTATCTATGTGTCGAAAGTCTTGAGATTAATCAGCATTAGTGGAAAGTGAATCATAACCTTAACGACTTTTCGGTGCCCTAACTAAACTTGTTTGGGTCTAGTTTTAGAGAAGTTGCATCTACAGAGCTGCCCTTTAAGGCTACCGTGTCAATCCTCTGTCCGAAAAATCGAGTGATAAAAACCTTGTTTTATATAAACCAACGCTGCTCTAATTTTAGAAGTGCAGGGTTGACCCTACGAACGTTCGACAAATACCTACTGTGTCAATAGACTCAGAAGTTTGAATGGGGCTTTATAGTTTTATTTTTTAAAATTTAGCGGGAAAAGCGTTTTAAAAAAAACTTTGAAAAGGTAAAGTTGACGGTTTCGTTATTTAATGTCGGTATATCTGAGAGTGCTGCTATCAATGGAAACCGAAGGTGGCTCTATACCCATCCCCCTATCGGCGCTTCATTTTACGAGTATTCAAAGCTGCAGCTACACTGATCAGAAGATAGTTGAAAGAGAGGTGCAGTCATCGCGGATCAAACAGGAGACCTCCGAAGCTCCGAATGCCACACACTAACCGACTGAGCTACAACTGTTCCTTAAAGAAGAGTTTATCTACTGACATACTAAAGAAAAGCCAGTTCAGAAAAGGGTAAAGGGTCTTCGTACTTTTGTAGTACTCTTTACTTAGTAAGTTACCAGCATGACACTTGTCTGTAGTCATGCGGTTTCTTATGTGTTATTAAGTGCTGAGTTACAAAACCATTTTAGTTAATTTTTAGGTGATATCTGAAAGTTTGTAGACTAAAATATATTCGCAGATTAATAAACTCCATAGCAGTGGGGCAAAGACTCAGAGAAGGATCGATTTTCAATCTAAATCAAGTTTCCTTGTAGGAGAAGCTGACTGGCTTTCAGAATATAAAACTTATCCACATGATGGCATAACAAGTGATATTCTCCCTTCCTTTTCATACAATATGTAGAAAACCCACAAGTTCGGTCTAACAGAGCAATAAAAGTTTATAAAAATACATTTGAAGGTTTTCCAAATTCTTTCATAGAAGTAATAGCAACAGATATCTTAGATAACAATAATTTACAAAACGTAGATTATCTTTGTGAATATTAGTATGAACACTTCACCTGCTTCTCTCTCGATTTCAGCTAATTGTTTATCAATCAGCTCCTTTTCTTTTTTCAACACTTGTGTCCTCAAAAGATCCCCAAAGTGATCCAACATCCCTCGCCGAGCATTATAGCAGTCCCTCTCTGTTGCTGTAAGTGCGTGATAAGGTGTGTGTGCGATTTTGCGGTCCTAGAATCAAACAAAGCGCCTTGCTTTTACTAAGGTGACCCAATGGAACTAACTGGGATTCCTCCTAACCAAAGCCTTTCACTAGGTGGCGCACAGGAACCATCAGATGTACCTGTTGTAAAGGCCACAATACAATGGCCCACTCTTATCAACACCTTTTATCAGCTGGCTTCGGGGGTTCAACTTGGGTCAAACCTCATCAATACCTTCCACTTAGGAGAGACAAACTCACCAACACCTTTCACTTAGTTGGCCCACAGAAACCAAGGAGGAGTCCAACTTGCTAAGACCTTTCAGTGCTATTAAACAATCAAAACTAAAGACAAGCTTGACAAAGATAGAAGGGAGAAGCATCAGCAGAAATCGAAATGCACTTTCACTACAGAAGAGATCAGTGGATCTCGATTAACTGCTTATGAAATTATTCTGAGGCCAAGTTGTCATTGATATTTTGTAACTCTAAGGGCTTTTCGAGCACTTATATTCGACTGTAATTGGATAAAAGTGCTTACCTGACCATTTTATATTTAAGTCCCCGAGATAAGCTTTCAAAATAATGCATTCGGTACGAATAAAATCAAAAACGTGCAACGGCGACTTGTGACGTCACATGGTTTAAAAGGATTCCAAACTTCTCTATATTAGCGTTTACAGTGAACTGGTGAGGTTTTTGCTCAAACACTAGGTAACAAGCCACGCAAACTTCGCCATGATCAAATGAATTTGATCGGGAAATTGACATTGATCTCCCGCCTTTATAAACATGTGACATCACACATATCTAATGACCTTAAAAAATTGGCAGCCTTGACGCTAAAATAGGCATTTTTCTTCGTAAATTCTCAGCGAAGTTTATTTTAAAAACCGGTAACAGGTATCTAAGCGGAGGTTACTGTATGGGTCAAACTTTAATTGTAGATATTCTAAATTAGTTTGAGGATTTCGATTTAGTAGCATTTTAAGTTCATTGGGAGAACAGCTTTCTGCTTCTGTAACAAAGGTGCATCTGTTGTCATACAAGCTCTTTTTCACAATTTTGTTACAAATTTAAATAAAAGAACAGATTTTTCACTATATATAAGCAGGACAAAACCTGTCTTGTTCTTAAATGCTTTTACTTTTACAGATTCGACATTATCTTTAAAATTTAGTCATGTCTCCCGCACAACATGATATAATCTTGGCATAAAACAACAACAGTTTCCAATATCCAAAGCTGCAGAAACCAATCAAAGCGCGCAAGGAGTAGCTATCATTGATTTGGCAACTATAAAAGACTTTATAATACTATGAGTATTTTCTAAAGTTCCTTTTTCCCACCTGATAGAACACATTGTATGCGTAGTCAACGACTGTTCCAGGAGGCAACTTAATGTTAACTGTAATTGGAGCCAAGATGTTCGCTCCAGCTCGCATGAGCTTGTTGATCTGTGATGAAATATCGAATCGCCTTGTTAAAGACATTTAGTCTTAAGGAGTAAAATTATCAATCAAAGAGATTAAAGCATGTAATACAATTTGAACCTTTGACATTTATAAAATAATACAGCTATATTTTGAACGAGTTGTTGGAAGAACTAAGTCACATGTACCTACAAAAATGGAGTATTGTTTAATACTTCTAAAATCAAAATATATAAGCATTTCTTTTTCGATCTTGAAAAAGTAAAAAGGTGATCACGGTTGCAAAATTAAGCATAATGTGATATTGCTTGGAAAGCTTAACCTATCCCGTCAAAAGCAAACACAACGACGTTATGTTATTATTGTTAATGTTAATATTATTATATTTATAATCATCATTATTATTGAGACAATACATACCAAGCGTATTCTATCATTAGGAAGCCGTCGTCTCTCTGCAGCAAAAGATGTTGTCGCACACAAAGCGGACCCCACGCCCCTAGTGAGTTTCAAGCTTGGATTTGCACCATACTCAAGTAGTTTGTCCACAGCCTGTTTAATTTATTATTTATTATTTTAATAAATACTGAATTGAGAAAGTTAACAAAGCTTGCAGTTTTACATAAAAATTATAACTTTTAGAGATGGTAAAAACGTAATTCCAAATACATTTTTTAGAATCCTAAATTATCTTTGAATATCCTTTTGTATATTACGCTAAGATATATATGTTACTTGCCTTCCGGGAGGTCCGTATTGAGAAACACTGTGCCAGAGGTCTTGTGTAAGGACCGAGGCCAAAGGCCAAGGTCCGTACCTAGACCGAGGGCACAGTTTTCTCAATACGGACCTCCCGGACGGCAAATAACGTGTTTATTTTTTTCCCGTGTTTCCGTGTTGTTTTTTTTCTTTTTAAAGGCCTATGTTCAGACTTTCTTTGTTCAGCAGGATAATAAAATTCACTGTCTCTATGAAAACTTTATTCGTCGGACATTATGTCAAAAAAAATTCAAAAACTGTTTTCAAATGTTAACGCTTTATAAGCTAGGACTTTCAAACTAAAAAAAAGCTGAACCTTTTGAGTTTATTCGTCTTAGCTTGTCACGAAGTCGCTGTTGGTGTTTGACCACGGGCAAGATCGTAAAATTCCACCCGCTCAGGGAACCAATCAGATTGCAGGATTCGTTTCATCTTGGCCGCTCGCGCGCCGAAAAAAAATTAAAAAACCTTATCACACAACTCGTCATGGCCTCTACTACCAAATGATAGGCTCATTAATTATAAACATAGGTCATAACTTACCAGGTCGTTGCCACTACAGATAGCTAGTGCCAGAGGAGAGAATCCCTCACATAAAAGATCGGGATTTGCTCTAAACTCCAACAATAACTGCACTACAGCACAAGAATCCTAAAAGTTAACAATAAACCTTCATTATTTTACAACCCTTGCATGCATTACCGAGAGCAAAGCTTATCTTAGGGAAAAGGAAAAACCTTATATTTCAACTTTTCAATTTCAATCTCGATTTTCCAAGGATTTTCTGAAAAAGTCTTTTGTGAAGTTAAAGTTTTTTTTTTCTTTTTGCCCCAAGATTCTCCTTTAAAAAACCTGCTTTTTGAAGATATATTATTGGTAACAATACCTGAATGAATATAAAGATATTCGATATGAACTGACCTAGGAGACACTGTGGATCAAATTTTGGTTACAATGTGGTTAAATTTTCCAATAGTACGAAACTAGGCGCCATAAAGGCGTTCACTGCGCTACCTGTTTGTCAATTAAGTAGCTTTTCGTACTTCAATTTCGGATACATCAATGTGATTATTTACATAGTATGTTACTGCTGTCTCTAAAGTATCTTATTGGTTCATCAGATACCGCTTCACTGATTCATTGTCAGCTAGTGAGACACGCAAGTACTTTCTCAAAACAAGCTTTGCTATCCTGAGTTCAATTCTCGTCCGGCACTGATTGTTTTTTTTCTTTGCCGGCTTAATAAAATCTTATCAAACAAAGAGATTTACCTTTAAAATGATTTTTTAACCTTGTAAATTAAAATGAGGCCTCTAAGACTTTTTACTCAGGCGAAAGAGCTTGGTGGCCACGCCAGGCAGCAAGAGCCGTAGCACAGCGGTTAGTTCATCTGCTTTACAAGCACAAGGTACTGGTACGCGGTTCTAGTCCGCAGTGGACGCGTCTTAATTCTTTTTTCGTTTCCCTTGAAACAATCAAAGTTTTTTTTCTGTTTTCTTTTTTCATTTCAAGAAACACCTGATTTTAGCAGAAACAAGAAATGTTATAACCATATAAACACGATATCAACAATCAACCCTATCCTTGCATGGGCGACGATATTTAATGTAACAGCTGGTTCATATTTTAAACCAATTCACCGACTCGAACAGATAATTCGACAATAATCCAAAAGAACCACAGAACTTCAACGAAGCCTAGAACTCGAACAGTTATTTCACAATAATCCAAACAACTCCAGAGCTCCGTTACGAAGCCTAGCCAGAAAGAACCGGGAGCATGGCGCCTCCCAAAATTTGACAACTAAATTCCCACTTGACAAATGCAATGTTAATTAAGACGATAAAATGCAAACATACAATATACATGCTCTTTATCTTTCAATTCAGCAACAAAAAATACCATCAGAATCAAAAATAAAATGGCGGGTTCGTCTCCGTATCGATCTGTAACCTCAGTCTTCAGCACCTAGAGTGTTTTGTTTTTAGTCAAGTTTGTTAAAGTAGTTTTGTCGAGTTGCAGTTCATTTGTTTGCACAATGGCAAGTTCACTTGATTGCTTCGCTAGTCGATCTGTTTCTCATTTAGTTTCCCCTTTGATTGCTTTGAGTTTAACATTTCTTTGAGTCTGCGGAACGATGCGTTCCGAAATGTACGCTCGTGACTATTTTTAGTGTGGGTCTACTGCTAACAGTGTGTGCGGTTGTAAATGATTTGAGTGTAGTAATCTCGTTTCGCGACATATTTAAAAAAATTCTTCTTTTAGTCACCACGATCGAGCCTTCATTCGATCATTTGGTGAGTCCAAAACAAGGGCTGGAGCTTGGCCGCAAGGAATTGTGGGGTCGAAAATTCGTCTGGTCAATGACGACGACGACCAAGGAAAAACAAATGCAGACTATGACTGGGCTTAACACAGGTAGCCCAGTAATGAAAAATTCCCTCTGAAGATACATATCTCCCTCTCACTTGAATAAATACCACTTAGAATGCTTTTGAAAAGTATAATAAATTGTTCAACATAACTAAAATATAAATAGATTCTCTAGGGAAGATTTTTAAACTTTATAACTTATGTTTAATTATTTTATAAAGTTATTATATTTTAGTTGTATCCCCAACTTCCTGTCGTTTGGTGCTAGAATGACAAAATAACTAAGATTATGTGTCAGTGTATGTATCTATGTATAAGGCGTATGTTCTGAAGTTAATGAAAAGCCATATGAAAGAAGAATAGTTCATGTAGGGCTTCATTCTGATCGATACAAACCTTATCATTATCTTCTCTAGAACAAGCAATGTGCAGAGGAGTTCTACCATTAAGCTCATCGCCAAACGCTGCATCACGAATATCTGGGTCAGCTCCTGACTCCAGCAACAGTTTGGTGATTTCAATGCCTGCCTTACTTAGCAGTGCCACAGCAATATGTAGTGGTGCTATACCAAGCTTCTAAAATCATTAGATAAGCATAAGTAACAAATACAATTTGTTTAAATCTCTCCCAACAGTAAACTAAACATGTTCTAATACATTTAAAACTCAGTTGTTATTAAACTTTACTTAAGTTTTCTTTTTTTCGCGGTAACTGGTGCAGTCATTTAAATATTGGCTTTTTCAAAAATGGCAGCGATTTAAAATTCTTTTGTGTGCATCCAAATTAGCTAGCTGCTTATTGCTGTTTCACATCCCAAAAGAGTGAAGCACCACCACCCATGACCCAGGGTCCTTTGAGGTCCCTCTCCTTTAGTATTCAAATGGCTTTTCTAATACCCTTGAGCACCGTTCCTGACAAAGTAGTTTACTGTAATAGCACTAATACTGATCTTTGTATTTCTTAACACCAATTTCTCCATCCATTCATTATATTCACAGGAATGTCAACAATCACTGGCATTATTTAGACTTGCTTCATATTCCATAGTCTATCAAGCTCTTTCTTTAAACTTTGATGTTTCCTTGACGTTGATCATCCGCTCGACATTGCAATGTCCACATTTCATTTACATGCAATATTATTATCATAATTATAATTATTAGCATCGTGTTATAAGTCACTGACCAACAAGTATAACAACTTACTTAATGCCTTTGCTTTTACTAATAACATCAATCAATGACTATAAAGTGTGCCATAATAAATAATCTATAAGTACATAATTGCAGAACTACCTCTTCTGAAAGCTTTGCTGATGTATTTGCTCCCTTCTGCAATAAAATCTCTACAGCTGCAGTATCAGCAGCCTTGACAGCAAAGAAAAGAACTGGCACAGGTAATGACGAGGCATTCGGATCTGCTCCTCTTTTAAGAAGCAGCCTCACTGTTGCCTCCAGATGAGGCCGTCTGTAGGTCAGAGGAAGCACAAAGTGAACTTCTATACTCTTATTTTTGGTACTAAAAACAGTTACTGATAACTCAATAAGTGAGTGAAGTTGAGTATTATGTTTACTAAAATAGAAGCTAAAGAAATGAAGACAAAATAAGTCAGCAACAATGGTTTCTGACCATTCTTGACTTATGGTTAATAGGTCAATTACTACTGATACTAAGTGATGATTAATATTTATACCACCAACTGAACCATCAATTGCACCATCAACTGTGCTATTCTTAACTGAACTGTGAACTGCACCTTCAACTACACTATAAACTAAACCATCAACATTACTATCAACTGTATCATTAACTGAACCATGAACTGCACCTTCAACTGCACCATCAACTGCACCATTAACAGTACCACCAACTGCACCGTCAATTGTACCATCAAATGCACCATCAACAGGACCATCAACGTTACCAGTACCTTCAAATGCACCATCAACTGCCCCATCAACTGAAACCATCAACTGTAACCATCAACTACACCATCAACAGTACCATCAACTGCACCTTCAACAGTATCATTAATGGCACCAAAAACTGCACCACCAACAGTACCACCAACTGCACCATCAACTAAACCACCATCAATACCATCAAATGTATCATCCACGGCACCACCTACGTATACACACCCATCAACTACCCCATCAACTGAACCATCAATTGTATTGTCAACTGTACCATCATCAACTATACCATCAACTGTAACCATCAACTGTACCATCAACTGTGCCATCAACAGTACCATCCACTGCCCAATCAACCGAACCATCAACAGCACCATCAACTACACCAACAAATGTACCATCAACATTACCATCAACAGTACCATCAACAGTACCATTAACAGTAACATCAACTATACCATCATCTGCACCATCAACTGCCCAATCAACTGTACCATCACTGCACCACCAACATTACCATTAACTGTACCATCAAATGCACCATCATCAGTACCATCAACATACCTTCAACTGCACCGTCAACTGCATCACCAACTGAAACCATCAACTGTAACCATTAACTGCACCATCAACAGTACCATCAATGGCACCAAAAGCTGAACATCAACAGTACCTTCAACTGCACCATCAACAGCCCCATCAACTGAAACCATCAACTGCACCATCAACTGCATCAACTGCACCACCAAAAAAACCATCAACTGCATTATCAAATGTATCATCAATTGCACCATTCAATGTACCATCAACTGTATAATTAACTGTACCACCAACAGTACTGTCAACTATACAATCAATTGCACCATCAACTGTGCTATTCTTAACTGAACTGTGAACTGCACCATCAACTACACTATCAACTACACCATCAACAGTACCATCAACTGCACCATCAACAGTATCATTAATGGCACCAAATACTGCACCACCAACAGTACCATCAACTGCACCATCAACTAAACCACCATCAGTACCATCAAATGTATCATCCACGGCACCACCTATGTATACTCACCATCAACTACCCCATCAACTGAACCATCAATTGTACTGTCAACTGTACCATCATCAACTATACCGTCAACTGTAACCATCAACTGTACCATCAACTGTGCCAACAACAGTACCATCAACTGCACCACCTACTTACCATCCACTGCCCAATCAATCGAACCATCAACTGTACCATCAACAGCACCATCAACTGCACCAACAAATGTACCATCAACAGTACCATCAACTGCACCATCAACCGAAACTATCAACTGTACCATCAAATGCATTATCAACAGTACCATCAACAGTACTTTTAACTGCACCATCAACAGC
This sequence comes from Hydrozoanthus sils, assembly GCA_027575215.2. NCBI lineage: Eukaryota > Metazoa > Cnidaria > Anthozoa > Zoantharia > Hydrozoanthidae > Hydrozoanthus > Hydrozoanthus sils. The sequence goes on along the minus strand of JAOBRD020930430.1, from coordinate 525 downwards.
ACCATCAACTGAAACCATCAACTGTAACCATCAACTGCACCAACAGTACCAACAAAAGAATAAAAAATTGCACCATCAACAGTACCATCAACATAGTACCTTCAACTGCACCATCGACTAAAACCATCAACTGAACCTACTGCACCATCAACTGCACTATCAAATGTATCATCAACTGCACCATTAAATGTACCATCACCTATACAATCAACTGTACCATCAACAGTACCATCAACTGCATCATCAATTGTACTGTCAACTGTACCGTCATCAACTATACTGTCAACTGTTACCATCAAAAGCACCATCAACTGCACCAACAAATGTACCATCAACAGTACCATTAACAGTAACATCAACTATACCATCATCTGCACCATTAACTGCCCAATCAACTGTACCATCACTGCACCACCAACATTACCATCAACATACCTTCAACTGCACCATCAACTGCATCATCAACTGAAACCATCAACTGTAACCATTAACTGCACCATCAACAGTACCATCAATGGCACCAAA
>JAOBRD020930110.1:0-12372 GCA_027575215.2 Hydrozoanthus sils | reverse complement strand
CTACTACTACTACTACTACTACTACTACTACTACTACTACTACTACTACTACTACTACTGCTACTACTACTACTACTGCTACTACTAATACTAATACTACTGCTGCTGCTGGTGCTGCTACTACTACTCCTACTACTACTACTGCTACTGCTACTCCTGCTACTGCTACTACTGCTACTACTGCTACTACTACTACTACTACTGCTACTACTACTACTACTACTGCTACTACTACTACTGCTGCTACTACTGCTACTGACTGCCCTTGAACATAAAAAGTCATTTGGTTTTCTCTTTACAGCGGTCCAATGCGAGAGGAAGCCGCTGATCAGGAGAGTATCCGAACTAAACACAGCTATTACTCGTGGCACTGTTGTTATGCCCTCGTCGCGTCCCGCCTTAGCTCCCCAATGTGAAAGGGACGATAGTGCCTACAGTAGTGACTCCGACCCGTGTGTTAACGGAAACAGCTCGAGTTCGCCAACCTTAAAAAACAACGGTACTGAAACATTTTCTGAACTTCTAGGACCCGAACATATGGCATTCAAACTAAACACTCCTACTTTGGGCGTCTCTTCGATCTCTATGGAGTACATCTATGAATTAGCTACCAGACTGCTGTTCGTTTCAGTCGACTGGGTTCGCAGTATACCCGTATTTCGCGGACTGGACCCTAGTGACCAGTTAGTACTACTTCAGAATATGTGGTCAGATTTATTCATGTTGGGCGTGTCCCAATGCTCGCAGTGTTTGCCTCTGTCTCCACTCCTTACGTTGGCAGCCAGTCAGCTCAAAGACCAAGAGAAAGACAAGAAGCCATTCAACAGAACACCAAGCCTTTTTGAAAGGGTGGTCAGTATTAAGGACCTGGTTTTCAGCTTCGAGAGACTAGAAGTAGGACAGACGGAATATGCATACTTGAAGACCATAGTGATCTTTAATTCGGGTAAGTATTCGGTCGCTAAAGTTAGCAGGTTTCACCAAACGAATGCGAGTGTACACGGCGCGGTTTGTAAGGGCTATGGTTATAAATCGTTAGATGAAACGTTGTTGCTACTCTTATTGAGATCTTGAGGGTTATTTTAAAATCGAGGGAAAGGGTGTTGGCCTTCATTTTGAAAATACGCTAGTTTACCTTTTTTTTTGCAGTTCAAAAAAACTTTTAACAAACCAAACACTTGCTATTCCTTTTTCCTGACAGCTATGGGTTAAGTGCTGCGTGGTTATACTCTGCAACTTTTTTAGTTCAGTGGATCACCACAGCTCGGTTTAGTAGGGAAAAAAACTGAGCGATACGTTGCATGTTTGATTTCTGATTACGAAAACTGTTTTGCCACTGATAGTCTTATCTCTGCGAGCTGTTCAATCGACAAGGCCGGGAATCGAACCCACGGGTCTTGCGCTTAGCAGTCACATGCATTTATTACCAACTGAACCCAGGTCGCTTGGCTGTTCAACAGCGTTGTTGCCCTTGTGCTATTTAACTCATGTCCAGGTTTGGATTTGGCGTTTCTTGTGCTTACTTTTAAAAACTTGCAATTGTGTGATGGCGAAGACAGACGGAAGACCGACAACTTTGCTAACGAGTTGATTCTTTTACTCTAGATTGCCAGTCTTTAAAAGATCCACGAAGGGTGGAAATGCTTCAAGAAAGAGCTCACTGTTCCCTGAAGAAGTACGTCGAGAGAACGAGCCCCCAAAATCCTGAACGATTTGCCAAGATTCTCCTTCGACTCCCAGCGACCAAAAATCTCAGCCCGGAATCAATCGAACAAATATTCTTTGCTCCTCTCATAGGCACAGTCAGAATTGAAAATATCATGGCAAATATCATGAACAACTCGGTCACATTTTAATGCCTTTGCTTGTTTGATAATGTACATACGAAAACATTTAAGAGATATTCAAGTTAAATGTATATATATTTGTAAATACAACATTTTGGTGCTATGTGTGCTGCTCTCAGCTGAGACTTGGTATTAGACTTTATTCTATAGTTACTTGCTTCAGTTACCCTCCTAACTCTAAAGTTGTGTTTTCCAAGAGCGGCTTATTTCGGACTTAGCACAACCCAAATTGCAGGAAATGATTAATACTTTAAAATACTTGTAGAACAGAACAAGAATCAAGAAACCGCGCTATGAAACGGCGGTCTGTGCCAGGCAATCGTCACCTTCGGTTGTCACTATATCTCTGAAGAGACCGAAGAGACATAGCAGGAATTGAGTGGACTATTGATGTGTATATCATGTAACATTTGAACAGAATAACTTATTACTTCAGATTTAATTTTCAAACAGAAAGAAATTATACATAACGAAATAGAGTAAATTAGTTGGAAAAAGAAAAACAAGACAACTGCGAAAAAGGCAAAAGTTTCGACGAAATACGCGTTATGCTAATGAGCGAAACTTTATAGATATGAAGACAATTCGCCGAAAAGGTACAAAATTTCACCGAAATATTATTCCAGAAGCAAAGAACGAAACGAAACGAACTTTGCTTCCATTTCTTTTTACCACTACTGTATATAAGAGTTGATATGAATATTAAGTTATTAGCGGTTATGAATTTCTTTGTGTTTATCGCTTAGAGAAAAATTGAACCGCCTCTTGATTCAGGATTTGAGTTCTGAAAGATGCGAAATGTGGAAGGACCTAACCGTTTTATGGCGCGGTTTAATTCTTGTTTAAGAGATTTTGGAGGTTTTCTACCTTGGCTTGATTTAGGGGGTCAAAACAAGACAAACGATCGTTGTAGTTGAAAATGCACAAAGTTTTGTGTCTGTGTTCATTGAAGCCGAAATCAAGTAGCACAATATTTTAATGGGAAGGTTTTTTATGTGACAGAAGATGTCAAGAAAGATTTATTAAATCGTATGACCAACATGCATCTTTCACGTTTTATTTAAAAAAGCTAATTGCCTCGTGCTAAAAAACACTCGGGTATAATTTATTTAGAGGTTCATATTTTAAAAATATACAAAACAATATCTAACTTTTAAGGCAAAACCCCACAGAGAACAGGGCTAACTTGTTTAATTATCTAAAGTAAACTTACAGTCAACTTTCGAAAACTGATTAAAAAGATAAAGATTGCTTTATTTGACGTAAACATTCTAGTCATCTATGTAACTAAAGCTGACGAAGCTTGGAAATTGAAGAATAAACGAACGTTTAAATTGCAAATACATTGAAACTTCTAGGTAGTCTTGTATGTTATCTAGTCCAAAATAGCAAAATATTTCGGCCATATTAAAGTAACAGTGAAAACAATTTAACATTAGTGGCGGAAGCAAAAAATTATTTGGGGGGCGGAGTGTCCATAATATCAATATTTAAGTTTCTGTTGATGTTACGCAAAAGAGTATTTTTGTCGAGGATCTGGCAATGTAACTTCAGTTGTTATTCGTTGAGTTCAATAAGTATAAAAACATAGTTGTGTTGTTTTATGTTCGGGTATGTAAAATGTATATTTGCAAAATCTTCTGTTTTTTCTTTTCCTTATTCTTTTTTCATTATTTTGAGATAAGCAACCTGTAAAATATTTGTTTGTTTAAGGAAATAAAATAGATTATTTTAAAAAAAAGAGCTCGACAAAATTGTGTGAAATGTACAATAAAATTTTATTTTGGGTTATTTTTTTTTGGAATTTGTAAAGTTTCATACCATGCTTCATCTCACTAACGGTATATATAAAAGTGGCATGAAGTATTCACAAGTAGAGCCATAATAAATTTGTTCTTCAAACTATATAAAATAATAAAACGTTTATTGGTTTACAACTTTCTGTGCAATGCCAATCATGGATATTGATTAATAATAAAGAATAAGTGATCTTTTGTTCTGATCCTACGTTATTTTTACCAATTTTTTTTGTCATATATAAAAATGGTAAAATCTAAGATACAAAATTTTTTTTGTTACGGAAGTAACTGGTATTGTCATGAATTCATTAAAAAATTCCCATGACAATTATTCTTTTAAAGTTTGTTTTTGTCATAAATTATATAAAAATGGTAAAAACTAACATACAAAATTTGTTTTGTTACGGAAGTAACTGGTATTGTCATGAACTCATTAACAAATTCCCATGACAATAATTCTCTTAATGTTTGTTTTTGTCATATATAAAAATGGTAAGACACATATAAAATTTGTTTTGTTAGAAGTAACTGGTATCGTCATGAATTCATTAAGAACTTCTAGCTCGCTAGCTATAGTCAGCAACGAGATCTTGTAAAAGGTCTTCAAATGTCATTATAAACTGATTATTGTTTAATATGCTAATCGGTGGTGCAGTAACGCATTGTGGGATAGCATTTTGTATGGATAGCGGGTACACAATTGTGTTCGTACACATGGAATGAGGTACAGTTGCGCGCGGCCCTGTGATAGTTCTGAAATAGTTGCAGCAATTCCCGGCATCAAATCAAACCTTGCGGGTCACCAGTCCATCAGATACTGTTGGATGTTGACCGTTCATTCAGCCTGTACTATCAATGTCACAGTGTTGTTCAGGTACACAGGATGTAGCCATTTTGGAACCCAGCGCCTCCACTGAACTGCCACCAACCTTTCATGCATGTGGCCGTCACAACGCTGGGGTGACTCATACCCAAAACATGCCTTACGTTCAGGATCGGTATCAGTTTGTACTTTCTACATTCTAAAACAAGTGGAACAACAAATCACGATCGACGTTGCTGTATGATATAATCCTGTAATCGCTTTTATGGTCTTTTTCACTGCACAACAATGGTCTCGTTTTCTCCTATAGTGTATGAGCGTCATGCTTGCGGGCTCAGCTGACTGGAGTTTAGGTAGTTTAACAGTGTTAAACTACACCGTACTGTTCAGTAAATCGTTAGATAAAAGAGGAATGTGCTAAAATTTTTCATCTATATTAATTGTACTATCTGTTAGCACTGATTTAGTTGAAAGCTCTTGCAATGCAAAGCTGAAGAGGCCAACAGCGAAATATATTCTCTGCAAGCTGGTTATGACATTTATCCAAAACATTTTTAAACCAAAACACAAAAATTATTTTATCTTAAACATGTCGTAGCTTTTATTATTTATATATTTTATGAGCTACGATGTTAGTATTGAAATAAAGTGATAATTTTGTTTGGGCAAGGTGAAAAACTTTGTAAACAAACAAGGTTGCTGGATATTGCAAACAAAACTGAGAGTATCAGCCGTTTCCTGCAAGATAATGGCTAAGCAGATAAAAGTATTAGCTAACACAAAATGAAGCAAACTCATAATTCATCCATACATCGTTTGTTTACTCTTGAGTAAGAAAAAGCCTTTAATTTACCTGGTGGAACGCGTGATTTCCCTTCCCCAACATAGGTTTGGGCACTGAGCGTTTTCAAGGCTTATAAAAAATCTAAATATTTGTGGGGACAGACTTTCCCGCACAGTCTTCTGGCAGTTTTCCCACAATGCAACGCGGTAGAATTGTGTTGCACGAACGGTTAAGCAAAATGGCCTTCAAAAACTTAGTAGAATCGGGCTAGATTTTCAAGGTTTTGGATAAAAAAAGGGGCCCAAGTGTAAAGCAAGAGGATACTTTGGCCAGAAATCGGCCGGAATGCGTTACTTTAGGTCTCGGTAAACGTTTTGAAGACCTTCCCGAACTTTTGTACCCGCTACCTCGGTCGCCGGATGATCCGAGAGACTTCTTGTGCACGAGTAATTTCAAGTTCTCTGAGAAATAGCGAACAAAGCAACCAACCTTGTTGGCAAATTGTTCCGTTGTAACCACGAAGACAGCTGCAGTTGTAAGACGTCAAACCATCAATACATGTTCCTCCATTCTGACAGGTGGTCGACTTATTACAATAATCCACATCTACAAAACAACAAAGTCAAGCAAACGTTTTTCTTTTTGCAACTTTTAGTTATTCGTAAAAACAACACAAGTGAATCTAACAAAAAAATTAAAAACTGAAAAAAATCTGAATCTTAACTCCATGAGACCCATGCGATTTTTCAATTATAGTGTTTCAAAAACTTTTTCGGGCCTAAATTTCTCGCGAAACTGCAAATTGTAGAATTTATCGAGCTCAGGCGCCAGTCGTCTTGACATTGTCCCTCTTCAGGAGCCAATCACCAAACGTAGACACATAGATATGGTGCTTCAGGAATTCTAAATTATTTTAAAATCTTACCAACTTCACACCTCCCTCCTTTGTATCCGGGAGAACAGTTACAGCTGAATGAGTTCACTCCGTCAAGACACGTTCCTCCATAGTGACAGGGATTTGGAGATCATTCATCGACATCCAGTACCCTTAGCTGCAGAATCCCTACCACTACGGTAATTTATTACTGAGCATTCCTTGCTCTATAGAATTAGATGCGCATTGAAATCAAGAACAAAAGATGGTGCTGGGAGGCAGGGTATACTCTGCAGTTGCTCCAGCCAGTATAAGCTAAATTCTTTATCAATTTTTTGTCTCATTTTCCGTTTTGTTTTGTCGTTGATGCGCAAAGGCGGTCTTCAGTTGTACAGAAGGTGTTGATTGTCAGTGGAACGAGCAGGACCTGGGCAGAACTACAGGGCTGGAACTTGTGACCAGTAGGTGGCTAATGCTACCAAAAATTGAACACTGGCAACTAGATTTTTAGAACATGTAGCCAGCTGTCTACTGTACCAGATTGTGTGGAATCTACGACTTACGACTGATCAACTAAGAGGTATTGTTTCTGATAAAATGATAGACAATGACGTGAACAAGTGGAACTTAAGGAAAAGGTCAAAACAATGCTACTTCCTAGGAACCCAATTTAGGGGGGTGAGGTATTATGTGCCGCTACCCACCACCTTTTTTTCAAAAAGGCTGAATTTCAGGAGCAAATATCACGTTCAATAAAATAGATATTGATAAAGTGCTTGCACCAACGCCTTCCTCGTGGAGAAGGGAGTCCATAATACACTAAAAACCAATACCCCTAAATTAGGTTTTGAGAAATTGAGCTCTGAAAAAGTGGGGAGGGTGGGGTAGGGGGTCTGTGCCGTCACCCACCATCTCCCCCGACAAGATTGGGTTCCTTAAAAATACCATTTTTTGACTTCTTCCCTTATCTGCTTCTTCGGCGCACAAATCTGGAAAAAATCGCAATTATTCTTGTGCACACAGCTACAGACGTCGTTTTTCCTTGTTGAATCATTCGCCATCTTCTTCTTGTTGAGTAGCGCTTCAATTGCATATGACAAGTGGGATGGTTTAATTATGCTGGCTGCGCGCCGACCATGCAAATTATGCAAACACCGGTGTATTGTTTAACACAAAACATTCCGCTAATGGTAAAAATAACTTTTGAAATTTTTAAAAATATTAACTCAGCTAAACTTGAAGAAAAATTTTTACTCAAAAGAAATTAAAGTAACTAACGTAAAACTTTGAATTGTTCTTACACACGAAACATGCATAGGGTGCTTCGATCATTCCAAACAATTGTAAAATCTTACCAACTTCACACTTCCCTCCTGTGTACCCGAGAGAACAGTTACAGCTGAATGAGTTCACTCCGTCAAGACACGTTCCTCCATGATAACAGGGATTTGGAGAGCATTCATTGATATCTAAAAAGCAAACGCTTTTGTTTTGCAAATCGATCTTTAGGAAAAAAACTTAACGTAAAATCTATCAAATAAGTTTACATCAACAGATATTAAACTATAACCTATAAAATACATTGCACTGAGCACATCGTAAAACACCGAATCGATAGAATCTATTGTAGAAAAACCAAGTGTATCTAAGACAAAAGAATTCAAAAAGTGGAAGAAATCTTAACCATAATATCAAGAAACCAATTTTCTCTTGTCGGGTGTAAATTTCTTTTATTCCATTCGTAGTTCACTGTATACATTTTTTTTTCGCGAGACTGCTGATTTAATTACGGAGTTTATCGGGTCAAGGCGCCACTCGCCCTCACTTTCATTCTTCTTTCACTATACTCGGGGACTTAAAAAGCATCGCCGCAGGAGTCACAAAGCGTAGAAACGTAGATATGGTGCCTCATTTCAAACAGTTGTAAAATCTTACCAAGTTGTTCCATTGTAACCAGGAAGACAGCTGCAGTTGTAAGAACTCAATCCATCAATACATGTTCCTTCATTCTGACAAGGGAAGGACTTACAATCGTCTTCATCTATACAATCCAGACAAATGAACGCTGTCAGTTTCTTGGTTCATAAGTATCTAATAATGATTCAAGGGAACGGTTAAAGTGCTTGTTTTGTTCTAAAATCACTTGTACAACATCCCCTTTACACCTTTTAAAACTGTTCTAAATCTTGTTCGGCGAAGAGAGTTTCATCTTTTGAGACATACGTACGTTCAGAGTCAAACTTGCTATACATATGTTATATATATGTATATATATAGCAGAAGCTCCAACTTACTATTTTCACAGTTTGTTCCGTTGTAGCCAGCAGCTTAATTAAATTTGTAGAAGCTACTTCCATCAAAACACGTCCATCCATTCTAGCAGGGATTTGAAATATATCTGTTCCTTTCTAGAAAAAAAAGATTATATGTTCTTCATAAAAACGTAACAATTTTCAATAAAGTATTCATGGTACGGGGTTTGTTTGTTTGGGATAAAGCACATAAAACAACTGCTGTATAGGACAGTTAAGAAACAGGTAGCAAAGGAATTTACGGGTTCGTTTGAATGGTTCTTTTTTTATCATAAAGTTTGTTAATACTTGCCAGGAATTTTCACGCTATAGACGCAGAGGAAAGCGCAAGGACATTAACACAAGTGACGCAAGTAATGCAAGCAAATTTACATTTTAGCTTATTTCTGCTTTTCTCATTTGGAAGTTGGGCGCAAGAAATCGAAATTTTCCATTTTCTTGTGTCTTGCGCTGCATTCACACTTGTAGTCTCCGTTTGCGTCTCGAGTGAGAAACATTCTAACAACGGTTCCAGCAAGATGCACGAATTCCTTATTTAATTACCTTTATTTATTTATTTATTTATTTGTTTGTTTGTTTGTTTGCTTGTTTGTTTGTTTATTAGTTAATTAATTAATTAATTTACTTATTTATTTATTTTCTTTCTTTCTTTCTTTCTTTCTTTCTTTCTTTCTTTCTTTCTTTCTTTCTTTATTTTTATTAGTTTTTATCAGGAGCCCATTACTAATAATGATTGATCTCATTCAGAAACGGTTTCAAGCTGTGTCGCTTTTAGAGACAACATAAATAGAAATAGATAAGGAGAATAATTTAGTATTATTTTTGTTAGGTTTTTCAATGATGTTAAAGCAAGTCAGTTTGATTAAACGCCTCGTTATCCTTGAAAAACCTGCCCGGTCGGTTGTTCCTTTCAAGTGTTAAACGTTTAACACGTCTGACCCTAGTCGGGAAATTCTGAACAATGATTTAAATTAAAAAACGAACAAGAGCTTTTTCAGGGAAAGTTCAAAACTTCTTGAAAATAAACTGAATTTTGTTAAGTTATCAAGACTTTTTGTTCAAATTTGTCGTTTTTATGTAGTTAATCGCAAGCCTTCAAATATATTCTTACAACTTAGAATCAGAGAACAGATTTTGATCGCAACAAACGAGCGTACTGTTCAGTGGGTCGAGAATGAAAGTACGTCAATGTCTACATACTTCTGTCAGTTGCCAGTTTCTCTACTATCACCAAAAGGCTGACTGACAACGCAAAATCTATGAGTAACAGTGAGAACCATACAATTAAAAGGACTCAGAGTCAACTTGCTCGACCCCGTCTTGTTGATAAATGCTGAGACAAATACGGATAACGAGACAAACTTTATTTGCATAGACTAAAGGGGTCGTTTCGCTTTATAGCAAACCTACAAATCGTGGTCTGCTTTACACATTTCAAACAACGGGTCTCTGCCTTCTTTCAAAGCATCAGACAAAATTTTATAGTAAGTTAAAAGATCGTTTGACACTTTGATAACACACAATAGTCTTGCTGCAATGGTTCATTACGTCTTTTTCTTCTTTTTTAGACGAGAGACAAAAAACGAGTTCCTTGTCTGGGAAGAGATTCGTGTGAGGCTTTCAGGCTAAGAGTCTCCCGTAAAAAATGGTTTATAGGGTTTTTTAACATTAACACAAACAGTTTCATGTTCTTTGAAGTCCCTTTCGTAAGACATTTTAACATGCATGCAGGTTGTTAGCTCTTAGTCTTAAATTCCAACGGAGTGACATGTCACATAATGTTCCAATTTTGTAAATAATATTCCAATATTTTTATTCTCTTTGATGGACTCTGTAGACTAGTTAAATGTGGTTTCTAGTGATTTATTTGTGGTGCTACTGCGGGGTACCGCAGCTCCGACAGTACTGGTCAGCGGTGTTGTCTCTCAGGTTCAGTTCACGGGTTCTCACCAAGTCCAAAATGTGGAATTAAGTGCAGAATGCGACCCTTCTGTGTTTGTCAGTGTTGTGCGTTGTGTCATGAGTTCAGTAAAACAACAAGCAGTGTTACAGTGAAGAAATGTGTGAAAAAATATGTGAACAGTACAATAAAGAAAGAGTAATTTGAATTTTCCGAAAGGAACCAAAGACAGATCTACTTAGAAAAACTCGTCTCAATAAAGACATTAAAATCGACTTCTCTCCCACAATAACACTGATGATAAACTACCCCATGTAATTACTCTTGCACATCATATAATTCGCATGACGTTAAACAACAAGTATGATAAACATTTTCAGTCAAAATACCAACGTTAATATGTTAATTGATAACGAGAGAAAACAGAAGCCGACAGTATAGACAAGGTAGGTATAGACAGGTGACACTACAAGTAATGTAACATGAACTGCAGTGATCGCATTTATTTTAGCGCTCGTCGTACAAGCGAAAATCTTAATAAGCAAACAGAATTTACAGATTTATTCGGGGTACTGCGAATGATAGATTATATTCTCTGTATTATTTTAAGGGGAACATTAGTTGGTGAAAATGCTTCCTCTACCATAAATTGTAGTAATTTTGTTTTCTCTTGGTTGGCCAGAAAAGGCCAACTGGTTACAGAGCGAAACCAAGACACCATAAAAAGAGCTCGACAACATCGGGTCAAAGGTACAACAACAATGATATTTTGGATAATATTTTTTGGGCTTTTGCAGGTTTCATACCAAACTCACTTAATCTCACTGAAATGAAGAGTTTCATAAAGTATTCACCAGTAGAGAATAATAAGTTGGTCTTCAAACTATATAAAAAATGATAAAACAAAGACTGTCTTCAAAGGTAGCTATTGTTCATGTTAATGTTTTGTTTGAACATTTAACTCTAATCGGTGGTGCAATAACGCATTCTGAGCGCACAATTGCCATAGGGATCGGGTACCCCATTGAGTTGGTACACATAGAATGAGGTACAGTTGCGGACCGTGATGGTTGTGGAATATGGGCAGCAATCTGGGTGACCGTCGTTAAAGCAAACCATGCGGGTCACCCGTCCATCAGATACTGTAGGATTTGTACCGTTCATCCAGCCGGAAGCATTAGTGTCACAGTGATTTTTAAGTACGCAGGATGTAGCCATTTTGGAACCAGCGCCTCCACTGAACCGCCACCAACCTTTCAGGCTATCGTCACAACGATGATAATGATCACCCTTAAAGCTTGCCTTTCGTTTAGGATCTGTATCACTGTTGTAGCTTTTACATTCTAAAATGAAGTGGAATAACAAATCACTTATTTCACTTGGCGGTGCTTTGTCAAAGAATTCCTGTAATCTCTTTTATGGTCTGTTTTTTGTGTGTTTGTTTTAAAAATTTTACTGTATTGCCGTCATGCTTGTGGTATCTCGCTGCAGTAATACTCTGTTAAATGTTCTACACCATACTTTTAAATCACTGCATGGAGAAAAACAGCACTGTATCGAACTTTTTCAACCATACTTTTAAAAGCCCATAGACAACTGTAATGCATTGCGGTCGTGATATGAATTTCTCACATACAGTAAATCGTATTTCACAGTAAATTTAGTTGAGTGGTTTTAATATTGTTTCAACGTCTGTTGATTCAGAAGCCATTTATCAAGAATAATCTGACGATTACTTCTGTTACACAAAAAAGTCCAAGAAATGACAGCTCAAGATCCTTTCGTGCGACGCACTTTTCAGCTGAATGTGCGGTCTGCGGATGTTAGCCAATTAGAACACTCCATTGAACAATAGCAAATTTTCAAAACAAAGTGCTGCATGCCGGTTGTCTGGGCGAGATAGTGGCAGAATGTCTACTGAGCTCCGAAGGCGTCAGGTAGATATTCATTAAGCCACTACATATATCCACCAAAATTAAAATAGAATAAGTGTTTTAGTAAATACCAGCGAGGCAACTGGTCCGTGGAAATTT
>JAOBRD020930004.1:0-12372 GCA_027575215.2 Hydrozoanthus sils | reverse complement strand
GATCTACTCCGGGGTTAAAAGGGTAGCGATGACCGTCGGAAAAGTCCCCAGTACCCTAAAAACTCTCAAAGCATAAAAATTTTCCACCCTAAAATACTTCTCGACTTAAAAATAACCTTTAAAGATACCAATTGAAAAATGACAGTTTTCCCTGGCTAGCGAGCAGGTCGGTGCTAAGTCCCCTCGTGTTGCGCCGAGCGTGGTATGCAGTAAATAAAGGCGCGCACGAAATATGGCGTTTGCCAAGGGACCGCCTTTGTCTTCTTGTTCATTACTTACGTTTTCTAAAACAAGAGACTGCAAGCAGTCTAAGAGCTTCGCATTTTTCAACCCTAAAAAATACCAGGCTCTTGTTTTAACACAGGATTTTCTTTAACACGGCCCCTAAAAAAACCCGATGACTAATTAGTTCAACCCCTAAAAAATACGACGGCTTTACCTACCACTCCAATATAGGGAGAAGCCCCCCTCCCCCCTCACAACCTGTAGAAAAAAAAAAGGAAAAGTAAAACATGAATTTGACTAGGGTTCTTCAAACCTCCATCAAGACATAACTAATAGTGCAAAAACAGTGGCTTGGCGATAACTACGCCTTTCTTGGCTTAATCCGGCTGCATCTTTAGCTACACATTTGTTTGCTTTACACTAGCGTGAAATCATCTATATATAAAAATTGCTTTTACGACTTAGTTATTACAGCACATAGGGTATAGGTATATTTTCTCTTGAAACAAATTAGCTTGTAACTTAATATGTTTGTAACAGTACGGCATAAATTAAGCTTTGAAACGGAATTGCTGGAATAATGTATTCCCGCCATCATTGTTTAAACCCCGCAAATTTAATATAAACGTAATTATCGAGAAAGCGGTAAATCACTATAAGCGTCGTCGATAATTCAAACTTTTACTCTTTGAAATTTCAGGCCGGTAATTTTTTTTCCTAATAAACCTCCATTTAAAAGCACTAGAAAGTCCACTGTAGTTTTATATGCGAGCACGTAAACAGTCATTCTCTGAGTTTGTAGTATTTTTACAAACAAGAAAGGATATAAATTTGGTCATTTGCGTTAGCCCTCAAACCAACAAAAATCCATTTCACAGAATCAAAAAGGTTGAAATCCAAGATAGTGACTATTAATCGGTTCGTCTTGAAAAGGACACTCAGAATTAGCGTTCTCGCTATTTGAATAAATTCAAATATTTAAGTTTCCTCAAGGCTTACTGAATAGTTTAATAAAGAAAATTGTAAACGCGGCTAAGACAGTCAAACAAGATCCGGGTAAACAATAACCTTTCCTTCAGCGGGTTTTGCAATAACGTTTTCCTCAAATTGAACGTAAAAGAGCTGCATGAATTTCGAAACTCAACATCCCAGACTGGCGCGAGAAAAACTTGCAAAGAAAAGCTCTTTACGGACATCGCAACGCTGAAATGTGGTCCAACATTCAGAACGAACCGAGGCTATGAAACTGCCGCCCGTTAGTTCAAGTTTTAACTCTTCCAAATCTATATAAAAAAAGATCGGAAACTCTTGATTATATTTGAACAAAAAAAAACTTCTGCAAAGGAAGGGGAAACACATAACATTAAGGCCAAGTGGCGTGATTCGTGTTTGAAGGGTATAGGAGTCACGTGTGACAACATAAACCAAGACTTGAATTTGCAAAGCTGGAAACTTCAACATAGCAAAAAAATTGTGACCCAAAAGTGAGAAAAAACGACGAACATTTCGAGATTTAGTCTCTTTAATTTCTTTACCTTACTCCGACGAAAGACTGTGGTCTGATATGTCAGGATTTTCCAAAGTTATTTTTCCACAATGTATAAAATAGAATATATACAACTGTAACACAGTTTAAGGCCTAAAACAGCAAAGCAAAAAAATGGAAAACATCTCGTTTAGTACGGAGTACGGAGGCAACAAACCTGTCGATCGTCTTTGTCCAAACGTGTTTAAGTTATTCTGTTTCCTTCTATTTTCGTTTGGGGTGGCCTTTCAACTGTTAAAACAAGACATTTAAGCTACCTTCAAGACCCCCTGGCAAGAATTTCTTTTCCAAATTTTCTACTTTTTCTAATTTAAACTTTCTTTCTCAAATTGTGTAATACAAAACATTCTTTATACTCAATGCTAAGTTTTGTGTTGTTTAGAAATTTTGTTTACAGTAGTTTTCAGGGGAAGCCACAGACGTAGATTATTAATAAAAGCGTTATTGAACTGATATGCTGAGACGAAAATTGAACAAAAAAATTGAACAAAATCGTAGAAATTTTCCTAGAAAAGTTTGAAATCAATACACCTTCAAACCTTGTTAATTATGGCAATTGTAAATTTTCGACGTTACCATGAAATCATTGCTGCAACTTTCAAAAGTCTTAATTATTTTGTTTTAAAAGCTCAATAGCCTTAGGAAAAAATACGTCTTAGTGATACATTCAATCAATGATTCTTTATTATGTTTTTATACAATTGTCGAATTTGAGTTTTACAAGGATAAAGATAAAGTTTGCGTTACAAACTTAATGATTTTTTTCTATAACAAGCTGGCAGTATAAAAATTTAGTTGAATTGAATCAAATTAGATTAAATCTGAACAGGATTTCCGAAACAAATCATTATAGATTAGCGCGGGAAATGACAGTGAGGCGCTAAAATATCGACGATCTAATATCGTTTAATAGCAAGGTACAAATTTGCTACGAAGAATACAAAATCGGTTTTAAAGACATTTTCCTGTCAATACCCTGGTAGAAAGTCCCTCGGGAAGACTTTTTGAGTTTCGTTTTAAGGCAGGGCAAGAAGATCAACCTGACACCGTCCGTACGTATCGTCTCCTTCGGATGCTAAATATAATATATCAAAACTCAGTAAACAGTGTAGACCAATTCTGTGAGCAAACAGCAATTAAGCATTTGGGTCCAATGCAAAATAATTTCTGACCGCAAATTATTGTTTGTTTTTCATAGATTCATGTAAGGTGACAGCCGGGAGGCTCGTTGCTTAACAAACATTTTCGTTTCAGTTTCTCTTCGCCCAATACAACAGACGACATGAAGTTTTTGCTGGTACTCTTAGCCGTTCCTGCTGTGTTTTCAGGTAAACTTATTTTTCGGCTGGTTGAACGTTGTTGTTGTTCGCGCTACAGTTAAAAGTCAAAACAGTTTAAGTCAGTCGCTGAGACCCTAGAAGAGAGAGAACCTATATACTTTCAATCGCTTATGCTTAGACTTTCATTTCTTACTGCACTTCTAGACTTTCTTTATTTAGACGTTGATCTGAGACATCCTTTTCAGAAAAAAAATACAAAACACCATTTGTTAGTGTAGATGTCATGATGAAATTCCATGCTTTTTTAGGGCAAACAAGATCCAACAGAAACAGCATTTTAAAATGACAAACATAGACTTTATCTATGATTCTTTTGAATTCATGTTTTGAAATCGAGGACTTCATGATATTGAACAAAATGTTAGTTCTTAGGCTAGTTTCTACGTGCATATACAGTACTTTGAGTTAAAAGAACAAGAGAAATAATCAAAACTATGTTCAATAATGATATCTTGAGTCCTAACAATTTGTTGAATATTTTGACGATATTTTGACAGGAGTTCAATCTTTGCTTAGCTGTAAACCCATCAATGCTTATGTTTTTTGGTAGCTTGCAACGCTTTTCAAAACAACCAAGCCTTTATTCACGAAAAAGTTGTATTAAAAACACATAAAAAATGAAACGAAAGGTGCTCGTTTCATGTTTTATTATAGGTTTGCTAAACGATTATTCGAAAACAAACAAAAACATAAAATATCTTGTACAACTTTTATGAATCACTTGCATTAAAGTATTCGATGAAAAACTCATATAGGGACTTAAACAATACAGCCTCTATAAGAAACATCTACAACTTCCGACTGCCGACTGCAAAGTTTAAAATGAAAAAAAGGAAACTATGTGTATACAACGCAGCTTTCTCTTCTCGTTACTCCGGCGAAAGCGACGAGTTGGGTCTCAACTTTGTTCTTGTTCTGTTTCTTTTTGTGCGGAGCTTGGCGGCAACGTCAGGTAGCAAGTTTAGTGGCTAGTTCATCTGCCTTATACAAGCAGAAGGTCCGGAATTCCAGTCCGTACTGGGCGCGTCTTAATTTTGTTTTCCTTTGAAACAGTTTTCTTTTTTCATTTCAAAAAGAAAAAAACAACCTCATTTTAGAAAAAACAAGAACTGTTATAAGCATATAAACACGGTATGAACAATCTCGTAAGTAAAAGCTGGCGATTTTCTTGCATGAGCAACAATATCGCATCAAAAATCCATTATAATAATAACAATAGTAATAATAACAATGATAATGATAATAATAACAGTTATAATAATAATAATAAATTATTCACTTAATATAGCATTATGTAATCTGGTTCATAATTTCCTCTCAAATACCTTTTAGCCAATCAGAGCATGCGTTATATTGAAAAAATTTCAATATAATAGACAGACTTAGAGTCGTTTTAGACACAACCTTTGGACTTTGTCTCTTAACAAAGATATATAAATGCAACACAGCATTATGTAGGCTGGTTTGTGTTTTCGTCCCTAATGTTGACAAATTGCAGTGAACAAGTGAGATAGAAATATTTTCAACTTCAATCTATCTACTTTAAAATCATTGATTATCAGTAGCAGTTACCGTAACCTCTTGTTTTATTTGGATTGTTTTGCAACGTTTCGCTGTCGTTTTTACCAAATCTTTGATATATCACTTTTTGCTGCAGCAAACACACGGATTGTAACTCCAGCGGGCGAAAAAGAAGGAGTCGGCCGCGTCGAGATACAACACAAGGGAGAGTGGGGCTCAGTTTGTGACGAAGGCTGGGATAAAAAAGATGCTCAGGTGGTGTGTCAGGAGAATGGGTACGTTAAAGCTATTCACGAAGCCAGGCGTGCCAAGTATGGTCAGGGGAAGGGAAGAATCTGGCTCAAGGACGTCCAGTGCAAGGGCTCAGAGATGGCATTGTCGTCCTGTCCCCATGGTAACTGGGGTGAGGTTAAGGAATGCGATCATAAGAGAGATGCGGGAGTGAAGTGTCTGCATGATGGTAGGTTTATTGATAGCGAAGGTAGTAGTAATAGTGATAGAAACAACTATAATCAAACTAACGGTTATCTTGTCATCATCATTCTGAATCAGCGAACTGTTACTATCAGCATAAACATTTTAGAAGGATTCAGCAGTGACCTGTCTGTAAGATGGTTTATCAATAGTGAAAATATAGTAATAATCTGTGGATAACGATAATCAAAGCCCTATCTTTTCAAAACTTACCTATGGAAAAGCATGTAATCCTATTATGTATTGATTGGCATGTAGTCCTATTATGTTTTGATTAGCATGCATGTAGTCCTATTATGTACTGATTGGCATGCATGTAGTCCTATTGTGTATTGATTAGCATGTAGTCTTATTATGTGTTGATTAGCATGTAGTCCTATTATGTACTGATTAGCATATAGTCCTATTACGTATCAATTGATTAGCATGCATGTAGTCCTATTATGTATTGATTAGCATGCATGTAGTCCTATTATGTATTGATTAGCATGTAGTCCCACTATGTATTGATTATGTAATGCTTCTTACTGTCAAGCTCTTGCTGCCTTCAGCAATTTTCTGCATTCGCTAACATTAACCCAGTTTTTGCGCTCTTTGAAGTATTTCTACTGTAGCCATTGTTTCTTTGCCTCAATAGTCCGTCTTCTTCTACCACAGAAAATCCAAAATTATCAATAAAAAGATACAAAACTCCGCTCTTTTCTGACAACTACAGCTCGTTTTGTATTTTCAGGGATTTGATCGGCTCAGACAAACTGTCCTATTTTTTCACAATTGACAGTTCTGCTTTTTATAAAGGAAACTCTTATCTCAAACAACACAAATTAACCTCAAATTGAATAGTTTTAAAACATTATTTAAAGAATAATAGTTATGATACTGACAACAATGAATTTACTGCCATCCAGCTGAATAATCACATCAAACAATTACAATCAATGATGATAATGTAGTTATTGCTGTTGTTTGACAGAGAGAGAGAGATGTTTGACAAGTTGACAAGGAACACCTCTTCATTACCGTAATTAAAAACTGAATACAATAACAATTTTTTGACAGCTGTTCCACAAATCTTGGAGGTTGGATGTTACGCCGATATAGTTTCAGAACGTGCACTTGATCACTTGTATGCCAACCATCGACTCCAAGTTGACTGGTTCAATTTACGAAGCATGGTCACCAAGTGTGCTGAGGGAGCCCATGCGTTAGGCTACAAATACTTTGGGATTCAGTTCTTCGGAGAATGTCATGGTTCCTCTAATGGAAGTTTAACATTTGACAAACATTGGGAAGCTCATCGTTGCTTTGAAGGTTGTTGTTTTTTTTAACCAAATAGATAAAGTCTTGCTAAGTAATAACACGAGATCATACGCAACCGAGATTTGTTATAAAAACAGGTTAGCGCATTTTGTAACCCACCAATTTGGAAGATGTTACAACCACTATTAATCGATTAACATTGTAATACTATTGCTGTTAATGTCACAGTCACTGCTACCGAAGTTGTGGTAATATTCACTGTTGCTATCACGATCACGATCACGATCACAGTCACAAAACACAAAACAGGCCAAAATAGCACCATTGCTATTGGTACTTGATTAAGTATTTACAACACAGTTAATGACAATATTAGGGGCCGATAGTGCTTGAAATAACCATCAAGACTGTCATCATCAATCACAACTCCTTTCACCTTTACTAATATTGTTGCTGTTAACTTAAGTTATAGATTTAGCAGAACCGTTAGCCACTGTTACTTCATTACAATCACTATCACCATCGCTATCATTGTCAGTTTTATCACCATTTCTATCACTGTCAGTTTTATCGCTATCATTGTCAGTTTTATCACCATCGCTATCACTGTCAATTTTATCACCGTCGCTATCAATGTCGATCTTATCGCCGTCACTATCACTGTCGTCTTATCACCATCGGTATCACTGTCGGTCTTATCACCATTGCTACTACTGTCAGTGTCATCACCATTGCTACTACTGTGAGTCTTATCACCGTCGCTATCACCGTCGGTTTTATCACCATTGCTATCAGTGTCGGTCTTATCACCACCGCTATCACTATCAGTTTTATCACCATCGCTATCACTATCGGTCTTTATACCATTGCTATCACTGTTGGTTTTATCACCATCACTATCACTGTCTGTTTTATCAGCATTGCTATCACTGTCGGTCTTATAACGATCGCTATCACTACTATTTTTATCAGCATCGCTATCACGGTCGGTTTTATCACCATCACTATCACTGTCAGTTTTATCACCATTGCTATCACCGTCGGTCTTATAACGATCGTTATCACTACTATTTTTATCAGCATCGCTATCACTGTCGGTCTTATAACGATCGCTATCACTACTATTTTTATCAGCATCGCTATCACGGTCGGTTTTATCACCATCACTATCACTGTCAGTTTTATAAGCATTGCTATCACTGTCGGTCTTATAACGATCGTTATCACTACTATTTTTATCAGCATCGCTATCATGGTCGGTTTTATCACCATCACTATCACTGTCTGTTTTATCACCATTGCTATCACTGTCGGTCTTATAACAATCGCTATCACTACTATTTTCATCAGCATCGCTATCACTGTCGGTCTTATAACAATCGCTATCACTACTATTTTTATCAGCATTGCTATCACTGTCGGTTTTATCAGCATAGTTTTCACTGTCGGTTTTATCAGCATCGCTATCACTGTCTTTTTATCACCATCGCTATCACTGTTGGTTTTATCACCATCGCTATCACTGTCAGTCTTATCTTTATTGCTATCACTGTCGATTTTATTACAATCGCTATGACTCTCGGTCTTTATAACATCGCTTTCACTGTTGATTTTATCACCTTCACTATTACTTTCGGTCTTATCACCATCGCCGCTATCACTGCCGGTTTTATCCCAATCGTTATCACTGTCGATTTTATTACCATCGCTATCACTATCGGTCTTTATACCATCGCTTTCACTGTTGGTGTTATCACCCTAACTATTACTTTCGGTCTTATCACCATCGCCACTATCACTGCCGGTTTTATCCCAATCGTTATCACTGTCGATTTTATTACCATCGCTATCACTATCGGTCTTTATACCATCGCTTTCACTGTTGGTTTTATCACCCTCACTATTACTTTCGGTCTTGTCACCATCGCCGCTATCAGTGCCGGTTTTATCCCAATCGTTATCACTGTCGATTTTATTACCATCGTTATCACTATCGGTCTTTATACCATCGCTTTCACTGTTGGTGTTATCACCCTAACTATTACTTTCGGTCTTATCACCATCGCCGCTATCACTGCCGGTTTTATCCCAATCGTTATCACTGTCGATTTTATTACCATCGCTATCACTATCGGTCTTTATACCATCGCTTTCACTGTTGGTTTTATCACCCTCACTATTACTTTCGGTCTTGTCACCATCGCCGCTATCACTGCCGGTTTTATCCCAATCGCTATCACTGTCGGCCTTATCACCATCGTTATCACTATCGGTCTTTATATCATCGCTTTCGCTGTCGGTTTTATCCCAATCGCTATCACTGTTGGTCTTTATACCATCGCTATCGCTGCCGGTTTTATACCAATCGCTATCACTGTCGGCCTTATCACCATCGTTATCACTATCGGTCTTTATACCATCGCTTTCACTGTTGGTTTTATCATCTTCACTATTACTTTCGGTCTTGTAACCATCGCCGCTATCACTGCCGGTTTTATCCCAATCGTTATCACTATCGGTCTTTATACCATCGCTTTCACTGTCGGTTTTTATCACCATTGCTACAACTGTCGGTCTTATCACCATCGCTATCACTGTTGGTTTTATCATCATCGTTACCACTGTCGGCTTTATCACCATCGCTATCACTGTCGGTCTCATCACCGTTGCTATCACAGTCGATTTTATCACCATCGCTATCACTATCGGTCTTTGTACCATCGCTTTCACTGTCGGTTTTTATGCCATTGCTATCACTGTCTTTTTTATCACCATCGCTATCAGTGTCGGTTTTATCACCGTCACTATCACTTTAACCAAATCAACACTAATGTGATAGGCTCTTGGTACTGAAGCGCTTTCTGAATGGTCGTCACATTTTGTAAATAATACCTGTCACACTTTGTAATAAAGCAAGCTGTAACTCTTGGTAGTAACTCCATCTCTTTTTGTAAAAATGTTGCATATAGATACGTTGCCGGAAATATTTGTATAAATGAACAATCAGATCTGACTGGTGTATTTGTAAATGGCATCAGATCAGCGTTTGTTAATTAACGGATAATCCTTGACAACCGAAATTCTATCTCGGTTATATTATTACATCAGATACTATTTTTTTATAGGACGTTATTAACGTACAGTTTAAATATTCATGCAAACCAGTAGCCTGCGTGCAGACGCCAGTCTTCGCTCGGCCAATTTAACGGCTGTTATTAGACGGTTAATATAAAAATTAAGCGGCTATGCGTAGACTAGCAAACCAGGGGAAAAATTCCTTCTAAATAAAGATTATAACGCGAGAATGAGACTTACGTGATTATTGCCAAAGACGGTAGAAAGTTGGACTTCAATCTGTTACGAATCCAAATTTTCACAGAATAACAATGCAAAAATGGCGATTCAAAACAAGTTTTATCAAGCAATAATTAAATTGGTATAGGATCCGTATAGTAGGTAATACGACAAAATTATCTATTCATTGGTTAGTTGACTGGGATGAAATCAATAAAAGTTGATGTTGTCTAAATTAATGCTGACATTAACAATGAAATGAAAGTTAACGTAAACGGAAATTCTGAATGCACCCTTTTCGATGCAGGTGTTTTCTTGGCAATGTATTAAGAAATACGCAAGATCAATACAAAGTGCGACAGAGTTATTCAAAGTCTTACATCTTGATTCATAACAAAGTGTGACGATTATTACACTCTTGATCTCATACAATAACAAAAAGGAAGTTGCTAAAATGATGCAAGACTTTGTGTTTCAAAATGCTTAACTCTGCGTGGCAAGATTCTGTGAAATCAAACCATATTTAAAACATATTCCAGGTGTTGGGTTACAAAGCCACAACTTTGTCTACCGTTTCGCCCCGTGGAAAGATCTAGGCTGCTGGCAAGACATTCGCGGTAACCGGGCTATGAGACTGTTGGATAATTTTCGTATGACGATAGATTGGTTTAAGCCAATCAAAACAGGTCAGTTACAAAATAGTTTAGTTTCGAAATACGCAGTCAACTTATCATTCTCGTGGGAAATAATAAAACAAACTCTATACCGTAATTGATATGGTGGACACACCCGATTCAGCTGCTTTTAAGAGCTTTTGTATTATATATACTTATATTTTGACCTCTATAATATAAGAACAAAGTTTCTCGATTCTAACTGGTTGAGAGCAGCGCTGTTTTTGGAAACATATTGCAGAAAAAGAGTTAATTCAATTCCATTTCCTAATAGCCAATTTCGCTGTTGGTTGGCTGTTAAGCAATGGGCGTGCGCCATTTCCGGACCGGAGTTTCTCTATATGGCGTTAAAAAGTAAGACTTTGTTCGTTCAGTTTGAAAATAATTTGCACTTGTGTATCACCTTTCAAAAGCCACAAACTGCATTTGCTCTGCGGGCTCAAGGAAATTAACACATTTTGATAACTCCATTTCTGCAAACAGTAGCGTTCCTGATGCAAGCTAGCGCTGTTCACAAATTAAACTCGGCGAAGTCGTGTGATTTAATACTTCTGTTAAATAAAATAAAATAAAACGAGAATTTGCATATTTTCTATAAAGCCATTTTCCTTCTCATTAGACTGAGACAAGCTTGTTTCAAACCTTGCTGTTACAGTTGAGAAGTGTTATGAAGCAGCTAAGAGAGCTGGATACAAATACTTTGCCATTCAGTTCTACGGCGAGTGCTGGGTGTCGAATACGGACAAATACAAAATGCACGGACTAACGACAAAATGCTGGAGTGGCCTGGGCATGAACTGGACTAACTACGTGTACGAAGTTCTTTGGTGAACAGGGTTTGAGGTGAGCACACTTCGAAATGCTCGAATCTTTTTCTAGATAAACTTTTAATTGCCGTATTCTAAGAAAATTTTTTTTAAGCTGTTCGAAAAGCAAACATCATTGAATCAAAACCTGCACAAGGAAGAGCTTCCTTGTATGGTTTTAACAACGGGTTCATTTATAACATAGAACTGTAAGACAAGCAGAAAGACAATTTACAGTGTTTAGACAAACAGTTTACACAGTAGTTTCTGCTCTTCTAGCCGATAAAAGGTAAGCTTGTATGGTTTTGACTACTGGTTCAAAAAGAGTTATGAAACTGTTTTTGGATCGTTCAGAACGAACCGAACAACGACTGCCACTCCTAGCCTAGCTTCTCACCCCACGGGGTTTATGGCGAGCGCTATTTTCTTTCTCCTCCACGCTTGTATCGTGGGGGCAGGCGAACAATCAGCATAGAGAAGAGCTACGATCTTGTGAATGGCCTCGTTATTCTTTTTAGAAACACAATCACATTTTTGGTATTTTTGCAGCAAACACAATTGATTTGTGTAAACTACCAAAACAGTTAACTTACGTACATTCTTCATTGTTTTTAAGGTTAACTGAAGCGCTGTCAAGACGCGAAGTCAACAGACAAGAAGAAGACAAACAGAAGTAAAGTAGTAATCTGGTCAAAGTAACTTTGCATGTAACTTGTCTTAAATGCGATATAAAATAAAAAACAAAAAACACTGAAATACCAATGAAGTCTCAAGGGTTGCTAGTTCTTATAGCCCGTTGTCCCAACCCTTATCAAAAAATGCCGCAATTAATTCTGCAATTACTCCCCTTTCATTAGATATTTTTCCACGAGACAAAGAATTTTTTTTTTTTAATGAGGAAGAGGAACTGGGGATTGTCTTGCTGAGGTCGCGGTCACTCTGTGATAAATTGTTTCTTTAGCATCACTGAATTGCTTAATATCACTAATTAAACAGCACCAACAAACATCTGATCAAGTCCGTCTAGTTTTCGTTCAAACATACGAGTATACGAGGAAGGAGAAGGGATCTGGAAAATGGAGGGAAACGTGAAAGGGGACTGGGAAGTGTATGGAGAGGGTACGAGGATAGAAATGGGACAGGGACCGCGGGGAAGTGCACGGGGAAGAGTATGGAAAAGAGGTGGTACAGGGAGAGGGAAGTGACAGCGTGGGGGGGGGGGGGGGGGGGGG
>JAOBRD020929898.1:0-12373 GCA_027575215.2 Hydrozoanthus sils | reverse complement strand
CCAGGCCTCTTAATAAAATATAATATAAACATTACTAAATCGTTTTCGAAACAATAACACTGATAATTGTCACTACAATTGTAACTACTGTTTAAGTGTACACATTGTCTTGCATCATATTTCTTATATATATGTGGCTTTTATTTACACATGTCAACTGCTTCGATTCAGTGACATAGTATTTTTGGAAGCATAATATACGATCTAGTTAAAAAATGAGGACGCTATTTATGTTAATTAATATATGTTGCATTCGCCTTCATGAGTTGGGAACGAACGTTATTGTCATTGCACACTTCTTATTATGTCTAAATTTTCTTTAAAAGTGTAGGAGATTTTTTATAAATTGGAGGAGAGTTTAAGCCTCCCCCAAAATGCAGGACAATTGGCACTTCCGAACATGCCTCAAGTAAAATTTTATATATTTTACTTAGTCTGCATACATGTGCATCTACTTCCATTTGACTTTTCAGACAGTTTGGAGACATTTCAACTTCAGCAAAATTAGCAGGAGTTTGGAGACCCATAAAAAGTTTCTTTGTGCTTTTATCAGAAAAATCTGAATCTTATCAAACTTGAGTAAAAAGTCAAACATGACTCTGTAATTATATTAGTTTTTTAATAGTTTAGTCTGTGTGTCTACTACTATTGATTTTTCAGACAATTTGGAGACATTTCCACTCCAGTTAGATTGATAAGGAATGTTAAAGATCATTAAAAAAGCTCATTGAGGTTGATCAGAAAAAGTTATTATCAACCATGAGTAAAAAGTCAAATATACAGCTGTAGTATTTTTAAGTGTTTATCAGACTTTGAATATTTTAGATAATGGTTTCTTGAACAAAGAACTTGCTTAGATTCTATGACAGATGCCCAGCTGTTTAATAGATTAGTACTGTATAAATTATTAATATTTACTTTCGAAGTCTGATAATGTCTAGGAACACTAATTTTAACTTTCTGAACTGTGAACATTGTGATTATTAGCTTTGAGTTTTGAAATCTGATAATTTTTTTTATCCAGGAAAGAAAATTATAATCAGTTAGCTGACAGTAGTGACTTTAGAATCAAAGAGAATTTCATTAATTAGAGGAAATGATAATGTTAAAACTTGCTGTGACTGAACAGTAATTAATCTGTATAGTTCATGGCTCATTGTTTTCTTCATGATTTGTGAACTTGTGTTTTTTCTTTTTCAAATGAGTAATATGTTTCAATGCAATTTATGCAAAACCAAGTAATGCCCATTCAGTGTTCTGGAGCAAACTGTTAATTGTGAACTGTTTGAGGATTACCCAGTAATGCTTTCTTAATAGCGTTGCGCTTGATGTACAATATAATTAATATGTTGTATCCATCTATTGTGCTATGCACATCTTTCGTTTTTAAATGCTCCTTAGTTACAAACTTGTCATTTTGTTTCAGTTCATAAAAGCAGCTTGAATTTGGCAATTTGATTACCCATAATTTTAGGGCTAATTTTCAGGAAACACACAACACTTTTTGATTTTCCAGTAATAATTTGACCTTTCTATGGTCATTTTCAATTGTGGTAAAGAATGAGTATAACTCAAATAGTGATTGGGAAAACAATATTCAAAAGAATTGCAAAGATACTGTAGTTTTAAAGTTACATGCTTAACTTGTAAATTTAGGGGAGGTTTTTCAAATTTTGTGTAATTGCATGGCCTCTTTGATCTCTTAAGATGTGTTGACAGTGGCATAATCTAGGATTTTAAAGCATTCGGCTAAACACAGAGAGCGGCACTTCTTCAGGGCCATGTTCCATCTTAAAACAACGAGGGGAAAAAATTCTACCTTAACAAAAGAGGCAAATACTGGCATTCAAATAAGTTTGTACAAGTACTAGTACTAGTTAATGACTATTGCTAATTCTTAACCCCTCAAACTAACAACCTTAAAGTCATTCCCCAGTTTTGCATTGCACATCTTTACTGCACATATTAGAATTTTTAATTTGTTTTTATCATATTCTAGTAAATGAGCTCTTGAAGGCATGTCAGAAAAATTAATGTCAAAAACAACAGGCCTAGCCAACTGCCTGAGCGATGCGACCTTGGCCGAACACCACATTTTTATATACAGTGTTTGGGCTGCACAATAAAGTCCATAAAATTAAAGGTGACAACACTGAAATAAAATGCAAAAATGGAAATTAAGTGTCTCTGTATTGTTTTGGGGCCTTTTGGGGGAGTTAGAAAGCAACTAGTGTAAGCAGGAGAAGAGGGAAGAGAGAAAGAAAAGAAGAACGTGGGGAGAGGAGAAAAAAATGCAAAGGCAGGTTGCATACGAGCAACAACCCTCCTCACTAAAACTCCATTATAGTGTGATCTACAAATATTATTATATTTAGCAGCCCAAGCACTGTAGTAAAAACATGGCCGAAGTCACATCATTTGGGTGTCAGCTAGGCCTGTGCAAAGACATTGTTTTCTTTATACTATATGAAGCTTTTTTATTATCAGAAATGGGGAAAAACAGCACATGTTTTGCCAGTTTTCTTAAAATTTTTGCTAAGCAAGCATGGGTACCCAACAATTTTTTTTCGTCAATCAATCAAGTTTCAACAGGACTCTTTAAAGAGAAAAAATAGGGAAATTCTCAGTGTTGCAGATGTGGAAAGATAGTTATGTGAAAAAATAAAAAGATGAAAGTATACTGTTTTTTTTAGGTACAGGAACCATAGCAACAACAAAAGCACATGAAATTCTTCCTTATCAAAAATGATTTTGCTGATAATCACAAGAAATTTGTTCTAACTCCTAGTCTAGAAGAACTCTATGTTATCTTCCTTTACTTCCCTTATGTTCCTCAATGTTATCTTGGTTGACCACCTGAAGAAACTATAGTCTTACCTTCAAGCTAACAATAAATGAAAAGTGGCCCTGGAGGGGGTATTTGTGTCAATCATATCTCAAAAGTTAACATGGGCACACCCCTTTTTATTCCATTTTTGCAGTTTACATATAATGGTTGTCAAATGGCGAAAGTTTGACAAAACCTCAGTGTAGGTTCTACTTCAGTGGAATGACCATAAATCTGATGATTGCCACCAAGCATGAAACCCAAGTTATCTTTTTAGTGTTTCATAATGTTTTAACAGGTTGTGTTTGAACCTCTTAATAACCGAGTGCAAGTTCTGTCAGGAAATTATTACCCTAGGCCTTCTACTGTACAGACCAAGAAAAGTAAGGCCTGTGCAGAAACCAGAGGGAAAAAAATTGACAGAATCAAACAACAACAATTTTTTTCTTGCAGGGGCAGATACAGGATTTTAAAAAGGGGGGTGAATATTATATAATATGGTTTCAAGTGTTGAGTGCCTTTCAACCCACTGCATTTTGCACATATTCGTTGTGCATCAAAAACAGTATTCCGCAGGCCCTAAAGGTGTTGATTTATCTGTAAACTTGCGAATATTTTGCATGTTTTGTTGATGCTCAGTGACAAACTACTGATAAATCGTATCTTGTTTTAATTTTTTCGGTAGTGTAAAAAAGGGGGGGTGGAAATCCACCCAATCCACCCCCCCTGTGTCCGCCCCTGTATTGCGTCTTAGTATTTACACTTTTTTTATTTTTGTGTAACTATATTTGAAGATTACAGGATACTTAGACACTGACCCTAGCTAATAACTTGTAAGCTAAAAATGCACTAGGACCAATGTTACATGACATAATTTAAGATGACTATACAATATGGATTCTAGACATTTTATATTTCTTTTATGCAGCTTCTTTAAGCAGGTTTTTGATAAGAAAAGTGCTTTTTATAAAAAGGAGAACCACATTACATGTACAATATACATAAGAACAGAAATTTACATGAAAAAAAATAGCAAAAATAACAAGAGGTTGTCGTGGATAGTGAATAACTAGTATGATTTGATAACTGTTGATTTCAAATTGTATTTAAACTTCTTGAGATTTTCAATTTTTTTTAAGGGTTTCTTTAATACCGTTCCAAGTTTTCACACCTTGGAATCTGATATTGAATTTTCCATAGTTGGTTTTGGCTTTTGGAACATGAAACCAAACATTTCAAAGCAGCAATCATTATAGTAAATATGTAACACTTATTTAACAATAATAAGGTTTTTTTTGGGATACAGTAATCCTGCCCTCTCAGCAGCCAATCGGGTTGTCTGGCCATAAAATAATTTTAAGTTATAAGGTATACTTATCATTAATAACTGTCATTAAATTGCAAAACCTTGCAAGAATATTGATTTGAAATATTCTTTTTCTATTATATTTTTTACTAAATGTATTTTATTTTTATACATTGACAGGTAGTTTGTCAGATGAAAAAGGTCGACCACAGTTTGTCCACCAACCATCACACACTTTTGTTACACAAAGTAACAAAGGTTTTCTATACTGTTCTGCAAAGTTTGCTATAAGTATAGACTTCATATGTACTCCAAACTCAATCAATTTTACCCAAACATCACACACTGATAATGACAGCAGTTCATCGTTGGCCAGTCTTGGAGTTTCTTACCAACAAATTGTTAGTGCTGGCAAAAAGTCCATAGCATGTCAGTGCCGTGTGTTTGGAAAAAATGGACAAAACATTACAGGCAAGATTGTCAAGTTAACAAGGGCATGTAAGTACGACCAGTGGCTGAAGTTATTTTTAAAAAAAATTGCATTCACCAAATCTGTTGCTAGTGTATCATTCTCACAGAATAAACTGTCTGTTAAAAATATAATAATTATCCATCATGATAGAAATTAGTTAAAATGGGGCATAGAACATGAAGTATACAGTTATTATTTTCAAAAACAAATTAACATATATTTACTCTACTTGAGCAATTCCTCAGTTTTGCTGGCACGATAGCAGATTTTGCTTATAAATATACCATTGCTGTGTGGACGTAAGGCATTAATTTTTTTATGTGATTGTAATGGGAAAAAGAACATGCAAGATAAAAAGAATGTCCCTTTTTTTTGTTTAGATCTGATCTAAGAATAGCGAAAAAAAATTGCCAATATTAGTTTTTGGCATTTGCCAATTCTTCAGGGTTATAACTTTTTAGAAGAACACAAGAGGCCATTTTTAAAATTTTTTTTCAACACTGCTTTATTTTTTTATAATTAGAAATAAAAGGAAAAACTCTACCTACCTATTTTATGACTCATTTTCTTCCCCAACCCTTTACTAATTTTGTAATTATAGTTGTTGTTTATCTCCTTATTTCACATTCACTTTAGTTGTTGATGTGGCTGCTTCTGTTTTAACTAAAAGGGAAATAACTATAAAAATTGATTATAATAAAAGGATATACAAAATTACATTTTGTTAATATCAATAACAATATTTTGGTTCTTAACCTTACTGTACTAGTAGTGACTGTTTATTTCTCTAACTGCAATTTTTTGTGCTGTCAGATTTGGGGACAAGGTTTGAACTTAATGGTTCCAAATCAGTGGATGGCAGTTATGATCAGACAGTAGAGAAAGGCAGGAAGCTTGTTATTGATTGTGTGTCCCCAAGGGGAGTTCCAAAGCCTTCTGTCTCCTGGATAAAAGATGACACACTGGTTTCAAGTACAGCTGATGGCAGAATTCAGATCAGAAGAAACAAGTCAAATATTTCACTAACAATAGCTGCAGCAAAGATCAAAGACTCAGGGCTTTATCACTGTGTGGCTGAGAATGTTGCTGGTGTTGTGAAGAGTTTTGGTGTTCATGTAGAAGTTTTTGGTAAGATTTGCATAGTTTGTCTACTTTAAGTACCTTTCTTGACACTTAAGGGACTGAAGGAAGACATTAGACACATTTAGCATTGAGTTTATGCAGACAGCAAACTGCAAACGGCAGCTAGTGGTTTGAGGTTCCTGTTTTCAGTTGTGGTAAAGTGGATTTTAGCATACCCTTAATGCAATGGTTGCAAGGTGTGAGCCACCATAATTTATTTGTTTCCTCCCACTTGTTGAACTGAATGTTTGAAAAATTAATGTAAATTTATAATTATGTGTAACCAAAATACAAACACAAGGTGGGAAAAAGTTTAAAGAATTTTGTCTAAAAATTCAAATGTGAGATTGCAGGGTTTAAAGTGCAAAAAATCTTTACATATTTGTACCTATCCGAGAGAGGGTTCCTTTCCATCCAAACACAAAAGTTCTGCAAACATGATAGCAGGGTGTCAACTCAAGAAACATCCTCATGTTTGCTGTCTGCCATAAACACAGTGCTAAAAGTGTCTAATGAAGGACATCTGCAGCAATTGTATCATTCATTTCAAGTGGCACTTTTTACTTTTTTAACAACTAGACCATAAGGTGGAGTTATCAATGAGTCAGTAGTCAATTTAAGGCATGAAGCACTGAGTTCATGGCTATTAGTTTCATAGAAAATGACAAAAAGTAGTCAAATTGCTTTAGTAGAAAACAATTAGTATGTTACCTTCAAGTTTAAACCAATAAAAATAACTGTTTAAAGAGTCTTCCATTGTTTTTTGTTTAAAAGACCAGCAGTTCAAACGGCTACTTCTGTCTGTCACTCATTAGACAGTGAGTAGGTTAACCATGAAACGAATTGCAGCATTCACGATAGTGTGCTAGTTCGTTTCTACTAATTCTGATCAAATATGTAGGGCTACTGGTTACCATAACTAGTTTGAAATGACCTCATTTGGGCACAGAAACAACCTTGGGTTGTGGGGGGAAATAAATCTTGAAAGTTAGATCAACTGAAGTTATTAGGGTTAGGGAAAATTAAAACTAGTTTATCATTGGTCCTACAGTGCATGGAGGTTGGTCCCCGTGGCGACCTTGGGAACCTGACAAAGATTGTGTTCTTGAAAATGAGCATTTACTTTGTGGTATTGGCACACAGACCTTAGTCCGCTACTGTGACAATCCTCATCCTCAGGGGGTAGGTGCATGGTGTGAAGGGCCACACAGGAAGAAAAATGCCAGGTGTTCAATACCCTGCCCAGGTGAGTACTTCAGTAATGGATATTGAGTTATTGGTGAAAGACATGCACAGCTAGCAATGTCAGTTGAAATTATATAGAAACTATAATAGTGCATAGACATAAACAGGGTTGGAAGATTAACAATCAGACTGCTTCCTTACCTGTAGTTATACATAGTTACTGTAATGTATCAACAGTTTGTTTACGAAGCATTGTGATGTATGAGCTCTGTCCCTTACTGTACCTTCCAAGCTTGGTTAAATAATCATTGACATAAGTAAAGATTTTGGGTATTGGTTGTATAATGATAATAATGATGATAGATATTAATGTGGAGAAATTACTTGGAAAAAATCGAGTTCCTGATGAGAATCAAACCCAAGACCTTCCATATACTAGTCGGATGCTCTACTACTGAGCCTTGGGAATTCACATGATGAGCAAGGTTCTTAATTGGGTTACTGAGCTATGGGAACTATAATTATGGAAGATCTTGGGTTCAACTCCCATCAGGAACTCTTTTTTTTCCAAATAATGTCTGCATTGTTTTGACCTAATTTGATATTGACAAGTTCATTTTCATATAAAAATAATTATTAAATAAATGATAACGATAATTCTAGTGATGATGAAAATATTAGGAACAGCAATAGCTCAGTGATTATTTAGTTGGTGTAGTTACAACCTTAACAATTAAAACATTTATAAAAATATTGTACATTATGGCAAGACCATTTGTTAATTAACTTTGTAACTCTAATGTAATTGAAAATCGTGTTTCTCTTACTCTTTTGCTACATTTATGAACAGAAAGGATGATATGAAGAGCACTAGTTTTGTTTACCAGGGCTTGAGACTTTTTGCTCACTAGCCCGGCAACTATTGATAACTTTGATTTCACTGGCCAAAACCAGTTTTTTACTAGCCAGGTTTCTTTCTACTATAAAATTGCCTGAAATTTTCACTAGCCATTTTGACTAGTTAAAGCCTGAAACCCGTTAGCCCAAACTGCTTTTCAACTAGCCTGTGGCTAATTAGCTACCCTTAGTCTTGAGCCCTGTTTACCATTAAATAGTTTCAGGGTTTTGAGTGCCCTTAGTTTGCAACTGCCTACAGTATTCTTTTGTTAGCTTCAAAAATAGGTTAGATTCAATTCTTGTTGTTGCGATTTCAGATGGGCCATTGCCTCGCATCACTTGCCCACACAGTGGGTCTTACCATGTCAATTCTAGTGATCATGCAATAATTAACCTGGATCCTCCCTCTGTGGTGTCGCGCTACAACTATACAGTAAGCATGACAGTTGAACCCCAAGGGACCCACCCACCATTGTTCCCTGTGTCAACAGTACCATACAAAGTGATTTACACAGCCACTACTTACGACAGGGTTCGGGTTAGCTGCATGCTTAATATCACTGTTGACAACTTCACTACTTGCCCAGGTGAGTTTTGTGGCTCATTCATTTGATATCAGAAACTTTTGATTGTAGCTTGATTCTTTGTGACTTTAACACATGCTCCTATATTTTATCTGTACACTGTAACATCATTGTTCACCCAGGTTGAGTCATGGGGCACACAGGCCCACAGCTTCCTCTCACCAGCCACTTTTTCATGGTTCTACCTTTTTGTTGCTACCTAGGATCTCCACTTCGTCTCTCTCTTTCTTTGGTTGCTTTGTCTGCCAAATTTCTTTTGTGCCGGCCTTTGTGATGCTTGCCTTCTGGGATCCTGGTCAGAGCTATTTTGCATTTTCATCTCTATATCCATACAAAGTATTTGACTGCCCTATCAATGCCCATTTCCTCTTTATGATCTCTCCAGACGTCAATTTGTGGAATACATGCAATCTTTTCAAGGTGTTTGTTTAATATTACCCTTGGCCAATAGACTTCTCAACATTGATAAACCATCAGCTTCTTTCAACCCCCGGCCCTCTGCTCTATATAGTTATTACTAAGACTGCTCTTACTACAGGTAGCCCAAGCTCAAGTTGTATAGATTACTGTATTTTACTGTAGAGTAATTTATATGTGACTATTTATATTGAATCTCTATTTATCACCTTGAATCATGATAATAAAATGTCTTAAAACTTGCATGGTGTCTTTTTGATATAATTCCTAACCATCTGGCTGAATTTCAGTGAGTTTCGCTCAGTTTGAGTTAGCTTTCCCCTATGACCACTGTATATAAGAAATGACAAGGTAAGGAGTGAAGGGTTTTCACAGACCTCTAAACAGCTCCAATTCAACTAAATCAAAACCCAAACTTAACCAGAACCCACACACAGTTGAGGGAAGAGTTTTTTTATCTCTTTCTGACCATCAAGCGAAAATCTTGGCTTGCCCGCTCATTCTCCACCGAAATCACTACCAGCACTGCCATTTTGTTTAGAAATTTAGCTCCTTGGTAAGTTGGCATCTTTGAAAGTTAGCGTCTTGGAAATTTATCTTCTTAGAAGTCCCTTCTCATCTTTTGTAGAGAAGCAAACATAAACACAGATGTGCAGACAAATTGAACAAGGCTGATATAAAAATGAGAACAATAGCTGTAAGACAATTATTATGCCTTGATCAGGCACCAGAGGGTTCCCCTCTGGAGTTGAAATTTGTATTCAGCTCAAGGAATGGCTGCATTTTCAACAGTTTTGTTGGGTGTGAAATGAATGTTACTATAAAACGGAAGATTTTCACTTGATGGCCAGAAAAACATAAAAAAAACTCTTCCCTCAAATGTGTGCAATGGTTCTGGTTAAGTTTGGGGTTGAGTTAATTGAGATAAAATATGAGCTGTTTAATAGAGGTATGTGAAAGCCCTTTGCTCCCTACCTTGTAATTTCTTATTTACCATGGGGGAAAGTTAACTCAAACCAAACAAAGCTCACTGAACCTCAGCCAGATGGTTAGGAATATCAAAAAGACACCACTTTATTATCATTCAAGGTAAGAAATAGAGATTTGTTATAGTCACGTAATTTATATTCTAAAGTAAATTACAGTAAACTACACAACTTCAGCTTGGGCTACCTGTGCTCTTACTTTATTTCAGTTGATTTTGATTTTGGTGTTGATGATAATCTTCTTCTGATCCACTTTAACTGTAACTTTAATTAGTATTGCTATTAGGAAATCATATGTAATGATTTTGACTGCAATTTGAACACATGTCAATTTTGACTTCAGAGCTGTGGGTCGTTATATGCAGTGGTTTTGTCTTAGTGCCATTCATATTCTCCACATATAATGTATGGCAGATACAGAGTATCTTCTCTTTTTGTGGGCATGTGCTTGGGAAATGCTCATAACTTCATATTTCTTGCTAGATTAGTCGAGAATCTAATTGGCCTTTACCCTTTAGTTTTCTTCATTTAACCTTCAAATGTCTATATAAAGATTTGCACAATTGATACTGCTTTCGAGATGTTCTCAATCTTTGATAGTTCCAGTCCCCAAAAGATTGAACCTTACAAGTTCCATTGTTAGCTATGTTTGATTTTTGCTTGATTTCCATTTGCTTTGTTTTTAGATCCAATCAGTTGTACTCCTGGTAAAGCCATTTGTAAAGATAAAGGTACAGCATTTTGTTATCAATATTTTCCATATACCTTTATTTTACCTAAACAAACCTTTCTCGAGCTATTAGTGTGGCATCAGGATGGTGCTTATCTTCAGTTTTCTTAGTGTTTTAAGCTCAGCCTGATGAGTCTTTGGCTCCCCCAGGACAGGACACTAACCCAATGCAGGTTAGCTCCCAGCAGAAGCTGGGACAGGTCAGAAAAAGTGTTTTGCTCAAGGACACATCATAGTGGTCTGACCAGGACTTGAACTCATGACCCTAGAATTGCAAGTCAGACGTGCTTGTTCCTATGAAGGCTTGTTCCATGAAGCATCAGCATTAAGAGTCTTTCAGTTTTAAAAACTATTGCTAGTATTGGAGTTGTCCCGTGTGAAAACTCACTAGCTTTTTCTCTTCATGTCAAAGATGCCTGCCCTTCAACTGACACACCTCCAGTTCCTGAAGAGAAATTCTTATCTACTACAGGTAATAATTATTAAGCTTGTTTGTGTCTTTGGAGATATGGTATTCATTTTGCTCCATTCAAATAAGTTGCAAAAGTCAAAGCAACAATGAAATACAGAGCAGTATTTAAATGTTTGATGATAAAATAGACATCTTACACTAAGCAGGTGGGTCGCTATTACCTTTAAAATTTGTTTCAAGGGTGTGACTGTGGTTATGCTCTTAGGTGCTTCAGGGTGTCTGTGACTAACTCAATCAATTGCTTGTGAATATTCATAATTTTGCACCTTGAGTCAAAGACTGAGCTCAGTTTTCTTACATAATTTGTGTTCATTAGTGAAAACCAGGAAATTCAATGCATATATCTGTTTTGTTATGAACAGGAAAACTCATTTAGCCAACTGGTAAGATTTTAACCCTTTCAGCCCTAAATACAACAAATGATGTGTTGCTATATTCTCCCAACTAGAACCCATACTTTACATGTTACCAGTTTAGGAGAACTTTGCTTTTCATCATGAAATGACATGTTACTAAATTTTCCCAACTGGAACCATAGTTTTCATGTTAAAACCTTGCTTTTCATCACGAAATGATGTGTTGCTAAATTCTCCCAACTAGCACCCATACTTTTCATGTTACCAGTTTAGGAGAACGTTGCTTGTCATCATGAAATGATGTATTGCTAAATTCTCCCAACTAGAACCCACACATTTCATGTTACCAGTTTAGGAAAATTTGCCCTTTATCATGAAATGACGTGTTACTAAATTCTCCCAACTAAAACCCATAGATTTAATGTTACCAGTTTAGGAGAATGTTGCTTATCATCATGAAATGTGCTTCTAAATTCTCCAAACTAGAACCCATACATTTCATGTTACCAGTTTAGGAGAACTTTGCTTTTCATCTTCAGTTGTCAATTCCCAATTTCTTGTTACCAAATGTCATGAGTTTTCTAAGGAGAAGTTCGATTTCGATTAACTAGGACAGAATTGAAAGGGTTTCAAGACTAGACCCAAAAAAATGCAAACTTTTAAGCGTTAGCGTATATTCATGTAAACACCGTTTTGTTGTTTTCAACAGTTCTTGCAGTCATCGTGGTTTTTTGTTTGTTGGTACTGATTGTTTTGGGAGCTGGTTTTGTAAGAGCAAGGATGGTTCGCCAGACTTACTCGATGTCGGAGAAAAGGGGAAGTCTCCCCCTTGAGCAACTTATTGAGGGTAGGTTTGGTGAAAACAATAGCGTATTTGATACTAGGTAAGAGAGAGGGAAATCTTCCTCTGGAACAACTCATTGAGGGTAGGTTTGGTGAAAACAATAGCGTATTTGATACTAGGTAAGAGAGAGGGAAATCTTCCTCTGGAACAACTCATTGAGGGTAGGTTTGGTGAA
>JAOBRD020929791.1:0-12376 GCA_027575215.2 Hydrozoanthus sils | reverse complement strand
GAAAGAAAGAAAGAAAGAAAGAAAGAAAGAAAGAAAGAAAGAAAGAAAGAAAGAAAGAAAGAAAGAAAGAAAGGAGGGAGGGAGGGAGGGAGGAAGGAAGGAAGGAAGGAAGGAAGGAAGGAAATACTTACTACTACTGTTTTTGTTTTCATCCACTCAGGATCTGTCTCCTCCTCGCTATCTAATTCTAGTTTTTGAGACTCTATCGGTAAACATGTGCTTGAATGAAAGTACACCCTAAAGAAAAATCGATAACATGAATACTTGGCAACAAACTTAAGTTATGCAAGCACAAAAAATGGTCATTACTTCTTCAACTCATACTCATTCAGTAATAACACTGCCGCTTCTGGCACAGGCAGAAAGTATATATCAAAGACATCGCTTGATGGCTGATGTTTGTGAAAAAGGCGCAAATTACAGTTGGCAGACGTAAGTGGAATTTTTAAAAAGTTTTCGTTGCAATCTTACTTGAATTGATCAAACCAAACGCTTCATAAAAACGAACGTGTTGAATGATTTCCAAAACGTTCCAAACCTACGGCGCTGTTCTCTATGAGTGTTACACCACTCTGGAAAGAACGCCACGCCGTCTCATCGAATAACTGATTGGTTGATTCGGCACTTGACTGCTGTTAGGGCCCTCAAGAAATGAAGACACAAATGGCGGTTTACAAAACACACACTTCCGGTTCGTCTTTTTTGGTCGCGCATGGCTTGTTTGCTTCCTATTTCTTCCTAGTCACGTTTTGTGAAAAGAATAAGACCAAAGTTTCCTTCTTAAATGTGAATGAAGACCGAGATAATTTTCTATGAGCGTGTTCGTGGTCACAAGATTGTCAAGACGACAGTGTGCAGGTTACCAGCGCAGTGTACTCCAACTTACAGTCAATGTTTTCACCATTGTTCTCTAACGTCCTTGGCGGCAGTGCCGTCAGTGTTGCTTAAGGTCTCTAATACTGACTTCTGCACAAGTTGCTGAAATGTCATTTAACGCTGTCTTTAAAGCATTCTTGGAAGAGTTGCCGATCCCAACTCCACTGCACACATACCTGTTATAACCATCATAAAATGGCCGCGATCCTTCTGAATCCCCAAAATCCGGCTGTAAAAACTCCGACAATGATTCTTCTCTTCTTTGTGGTCTGTTATGAGGAACAGCAATGAGGAGATTGATTACTTTATATTCAAAAAAGTAAAGTCTGAATTAACCATACAGATGCTGGCGGAAGACCGTTATAACGCTAGCATGACCATAAAAATAAATTATATCCAGTTTATTTGGAAGAGGAGTCCAGAGTCAATTCCACAACATTAATATAGTAAAGCAACAAAGTTTCGTAAAGATTGGCCGCAATTTGACGCATATATGAAGGTTTGAAACTAGATCATTTTCCAAGTTTCTCTGTAAAAATAAGGGCAGGAGATCAAGTTTCAAAACATTGGTTTTTGGAAAATGTTTACCAAACTTTGCATTTTTGCTTGTACTGACGCACTGATTGGTGTTGGCAAAAGAATCTCGATAGATTTTTTACGTGATAAGGGTCTACATCACTTAATAGTATCAAATTAACTGACGTACCGCCAAACTGCTACTTGCGTCACTGGAATACACCTTGATGGTCCATCTCTGCCACAGGCGAACCCCACCAAGGTGCTGATATCATCTGACTTCCCAGGAAACACCGCGTCATAATTTTCATTGACACACACATCAATCTTGGCACCTTTGCTGTGCGGCTTCAAAATGAATCAGAAACTTATCAACAAACACAGTATGGTAGATAGATACCCAGGATTAATTGAAAATGGTCAAACGATCATTGTATGTCACGTATTGTACAGAAATACCGAATCCAATTGGTTAAGAAAAAAAACGACTTGCTAAATCCTAGAATAGAACTAGACCTTTTAACAAGCTGAGCTGGGTTATTTAAAGGTATTTAACCTGCGTTCTTGTTTTCAACTTTGCAGACTAATTTGAGCTTTAGTTTTAGAATTGACAAGTTTTAAATGGAAAATCTAAACGGTGTTTTCTAAAAACCTGTGGCCTTTCCATAGAAAAAAAATTACTGCTTGAATTTCGGTGTAACCCACAGTTAAAGCTAACAAGCGTTTCAGGGTTCGTATTCTTTTGACTTTCTGAAATTCCATGACTTTCCATGACTTTCTCGATTTTCCATGACCTAGCATTGTTATTTTTTCCCTCAATACATTAAAAGTAGTTTCATTTTTCCCTTTTCCTAGCGTAATGAAAGCTAAACAAGATGAAGAAAGGGATGTTTATTTTGAGACATAGTAGCATTACCAAGTTCAACTCTAGGAATTAAAATGGTTTAATTCTTGCACGGTTTTACCGCACTATGTCTCCGCGAGTCTATCTCTGCGTTGAAATCACTGATTGTGCAAATATATGGATTGGTTATATTTTTCTACACGTTGTTACCAAGCTAAATTCTGCCAATTTTCCATGACTTTCCACGCCTGGAAAATGAAATTCTAAAATTTCATGGCTTTCCAGGTTTTCCATGACCCGTACAAACCCGACCTTCGAACAACCCAGCTCAAGATGATAGAGAAGTCCTTGCTGGTGAACTCTCAGCTGATTTCATTGACTGAGTAGACATGAGTCACGATTCATAAAAACATATTCCCTTTGTGACGAGTTTATAAACGTTATGCTGCTAGTAACATAACCCATGCAATCATAACACAAACACTACCATCAACAAGGCAGTCAATAATACAAATAATACAAACGAACACTTACAGCGTAAACAAATATAAAACGGCCGTGACAAAGTTTAAGATGTTTTAACAAACTATAAAGTCTCTTGCAGTCAATTGAACACCAGGGACAGAAGAAATCTTCTCTTGCTTCCGTCTGCTGACGCGTGTTATTGTTATAGATAAACTGGTAGAAAACACGCTGTTTCTTCTTGCTTGAGTCGCTAGACGAATTCTCTGATCTATCTGTTGTTCCGTTTGTAATACTATGGTCGACTGGTGACGCAGGTTGTACAGGACTGGAAACCAACCTAGTGGGTAGGGGTGCAACAGGAGTTCCCGTCCAGGACAGTTTAAACTTCAAGGTTGGTCCATAAGCGAATACATCAAACGGACCAATCTGATGGGTGAAACAGTATTAAGCAGGTTATAAAGACGCTTTGCTTGCTGCAGTATCAACGGGCTGCACAAGAGCAGTTTCACTGCAGCTGCATCAGCTTGATTAAACAAAAAGGGGGATGAATACAAAACAAGAAAAACAATTTCAAGTTGTGCGATGCTTGCTCTACCAAAACAAAGTATCTTATAATAAAACTCAACTTCGCGATGATCTTCTGGAGTAAAAATTCATTTCGTTGGTCTCGACAAGTAGAAATGATTGGTGTTATTCTTTCATCTTATAGAGGCAATTTATTTTGTTTGTCTTCAAGAGCAGTTATTCACTGACGTAACTCATTGTATGTTTTCATTCGCAGTTTGAGTGAATGTTCGATATTCATTGTTTTAACAAACTATTAAACAAACTTCCATGCACGAGGTTTGGCAATTTTCGGGTTAAGAAAAAACTCAGAATGTGGGTTTCGGAATACAAGACAACTGAAGAAGCACACATGCGCAGAATCAAACCTTTCGAGATACCTCTCAAAACGCTCTGCCGCAGGAATTTACATCAATACGTCAAATGCGCGAAAGATTTTAAAAGGACTTAACGACGTACTCAGTAAGCAATGAGTTTCTTAGTTCTACTGACATCGCACACCTGTCAAGTAACGTGAACATGAAAACAAAAAAGTTCCCGACATGAACTAGAATTAAATTCCAAGTTCTTTGAACGGGTTCAACCTAAAGTTCTAAATTTCAACGACTGGCTTAATAACGAGGGAGTTTTGAGCAAGGAGGACGACAACGTCGACAACGATAGCAAAAAAAAGTAAATACAAAAGCTACACGTTGAAATGTAACGTGTGGACCACCTGCACACCGTCGCCTTGAAAATTACAACGTGAAAAGCTCAAAACTTTTGCGACTATGAGAACGACATACATGCAATTTCGTCAATCTTCGTTTACCTTTAAGAAAAACATTTTTTTCTATTCACAAAGCTTAACTCGGACAAAAGAGAAAGCAAACTAGCCTTATGTGATAGAAAAGAGTGAGCAAGGAGTATGTTTG
This sequence comes from Hydrozoanthus sils, assembly GCA_027575215.2. Taxonomy (NCBI): domain Eukaryota; kingdom Metazoa; phylum Cnidaria; class Anthozoa; order Zoantharia; family Hydrozoanthidae; genus Hydrozoanthus; species Hydrozoanthus sils. The sequence goes on along the minus strand of JAOBRD020929791.1, from coordinate 8,197 downwards.
TCCTTGTTGCTTAAGCTGTCTAATGTTTCAAACTTTACTCACCAAGTCACATAGAATCAGTAGCTGATTAAAAACGCCTATAACACGAAAATGATTTCTTGACTGCTAACAGATTGCCATTAGATTAAAGTGCAAGTATCACAAAGTAGTCTAGTCTGGGTTTTATTCACTCTCCATGACAATAATTACCGTAGAATTCGATTTCACACACTAAAACATTACGTAGAACATTTTTCTTTTCAAAACTATCCCGCGAACGATGCCTTTTGCCGAAGTCACAATTTCCAAGTTTGAAGGAAATCCAATAAAAAGTCGCGAAGATATAGTTTGAAGTTTCTATTTGAAGTTGTCAGTTTTCAAGCCGATTTTTGGGCTTTTGGCTTCGTGACGTCAAGTGGTTGGAAGACCCACACGTCCGTAAGAGACAAAAAATCGACGTGGGAAAGTGGGGAAAAACTGCTACATAGTTTTCATAACAACTTCAGCAGCAAAAATAACTTCTATACTCCGGGGATAAAAATGCATGTTTCCCCAAACCCAACCGCTTGACGTCATTCGTCCCCTGGCCCCCGTTATTTGGGAAACAAAAATGAAGGACAAACACTTTTGAAAAAATAGCTGTAACTTATTGTACAATTATTTATCAAAACTCCCTTAAACGTCGGATAAATTTGTGTTTATCAAATGGCAATCTTTTAGCTGACAAAGAATTATTTTCGTGTCAAATGCACTTTAAGACAGTTACTAAGTACCAACCTGGCCATCAAAAACAGCTTCCCAGGATGTTCGACTTGAGAGCAGACCACCTTTCTTTCGGCCAGGTTTTTTGAACTTCTCTTGCAAAGCCAATTCATATTCACCATCAGTGAGAAGACAACGACGGTTATTGTCAAAAACGATCAGTTCTGCTGTAAATATTTTGTGGCTAACTTCAGGCACAGCCACAATTGACGCCACGGAAGTGTCACTGTCCTCGCCTTCAACTTCTTGTACATTCCGTAACAGTCTACGGCGCTTAGGAGGGGGCTCTGCATTCATTTTGGGCACCGTGCCTAAAAAATAGGGTTTTATCTTTCAAACAATGTTTTGAAAACTCACTAAACAAAAGTTCGGCTTGTTCTTCAAAACAGACTAAAACAGAGCAGAAATCTACACAACAGGCCATGCCAGTCAGCAATCGACAGAAGCGTCCTACAGGCACTGTAGCTAAAAAGGCTAAATGAATAAGTTTTATCTTTGAAATCAGGTTTTCATAATTTGAACTAAAAACTCACGGATGCAGAAGCTGGCTTTGTTTTTTTTGTAAAAGAGACTCGATCAAAGCAAAAAACCTAAGAATGTACCAGTCCCTGGTCAACAGAAGCGTTCTGCGATTTCTGGGTTTTTTTTGTTTTTTGTTTTTTGCATCAAAATGTCAAAATACCAAATATTATAGCACAACTCTGCAGGGAGAATCAAGAACATGGAGTTTATAGCATTTTCCCCTAACCGAGCAAACATTTTGGTCAAACTTTGGAATTTTTTTGTGTCCCTAAAAACAAAAGAAATTATTAATTTCCCAAAAACCTTTCACAAAAGACCACAATAGTTGAACATTTACGGTATCATGTGGTGGAACTGTCAAGGTAAACCATTTTAGCTAACAAGAACGTCATTGATGCAGTGTATCACGATCAAAAGTTACCCAATAAGGAAACATGTTTTAGTTGGGCTGTGATTATATCATGGTTCGTACTGATCGATGAAAGCAAAACTCAAGGTGTTTTTCAGGAATTGCAGGAGTAGTGTTAAACATGTTACATGCCCCTTCCCTAATCTGAAAAAAAACACTGGTCTCCACTCACTATTTTGTGAGGCAGTCACATCACTGGGGCAATCTGTTCCATTCACTGAACTGCTTTGTCTCCTGCCTCGTTTGCCTTGTTTGGTGGCAACTAGGAAAGGGACCCTGACTTCCAAAGTCAAAATGCATGTTTTTACTGTTCTTCCATTTGTGAATGCACTGTTTTCCACAGACACACTTGCTGCAGGAGAAGGTGGGAGGAGCTGAGAGCGGGGATTATATGGTGCAGAGCCATGTCCAAGTGGTACTTGCATGACCTGGTTTTCGCTATCCTAGTGAAAACATTTGGTAGGACTCAGTTTATCAGTCACAAAGGCTCCACACAAACTTGTAGTAGGCAGATGGCTACAAGTTCTAAAAATCTAGTTGCCTGGGATCATTTTATGGTAACACTGGCAACCTTTAAGTATCAAGTCTCAACCCTGTTTGGCACTGTTATACACTTTCTAGTTTATTAAAACTAGTTGGCAACAGAGAAACAAAATTTATATGTTGGTTTAGTTTAAATTTAAAAGAATACTGTAGACAGTTTGTGACAAAAGTTGAGGAAGGAGAACAAAGCAGCATAGTAAACATGAATTAAGACAAACCCTAAGATGAAGTCAAGATCAGTCATGAACCCTTATAGTAAATTAGACCTACTGTAAATCATCTTCGCCAATGTTATAAAGTGGATAAAATATAGGTATATGTTACAATGTTTAAAATTTTTTTGATACATATAAAATTAGCAAATGTTTTTCGTCATATTGATCATTATCAGGCTATAAAATGCAAAGCACAGTTCTTAATTACAAATAGCCATCTCTAGCAATTTACAATTTACAAGCTGGGCTTCACATTAATTTTTATAGCCTGATTTGACTTGAATTAACTTTATAACTATCTAAATAATATCTTTATTTCATTCTAGTTAGACCTGTTATTGACTACATACTGTTCTCTTTCTGTGGCAGATTTTAACCAGAGAGACATCCACTTCAATAAAATCTTCCTTAACCAAATTTACTTTCTTGGATCCAGATGCATCTCCATTGACTAAAATTAAAAAATTGTTTCAAAAAGAACAATTATTAAGTTATTAACATTGAACTTAAAACTCAGGTTAAACATGCATAATTATGAGTAGAGGGGTTGGCACTGTGAAAGATCTCTGTCTGAGTCCCAATCCTGAGCACCCAGTTTGATTCCCAGCCTGGTTGAGAGTTAAATATTATTTGAGCAATTTTTTTTCCTAAAAGCTACACAGCTTTCAACCCTTCTGGGGTTGGTAAAATGAGTACCAGCATGCATGGACCGCTCTGAAGTGGCTGCTAATTACACCTATTTATGCTTCCAGTCTGTCGGGGGTAAACTGATTATTGTAAAGCGCCTTTGAGCATTCATATACTGCCAACTGGTTAGCCCAGTTGGTAAGGTGCTAGTCTTTCATGCAGGAGGCCCGGGTTCAATTCCTGGTGTTGGACCTTCACTCCTGGTCTTAAGGTGATTGAGGCTGGAGAAGGTGCTGCCTTTGCCCTAACATCTGCAAACAGTTAGAACTTTGCATCTTCTCAGATAAGGACATTAAACCATAGGCCCAGTCTCTCAATCTCCTATTGGGGTCTTAAAAGAACCCACAACACTTGTCAACAAAGACTAGTGTGATCCCAGTGCTGTGGTCTGTCTCTTCTACTAACTGGAGGTAACTCCTATGAATATAGTTGTGAGCCGTGTATAGCAGAGTATCCAAGACCCTCAATACCAGAGTTAAGGGTAATTCATTGTTAAGCACCTTTGAGCATCTACCTATGGAAAAGGCGCTATATAAATGCTAAATATTGTTTTTATTATTATTATTATTATTATTATTATTATTGTTATATTACTATATGGAAAAAGTGCTTTATAAATACACCACTTTTTTCTTTACTAACAAATATACTTGTGTACACATCATAATCATGTATTAAAAAGAAACCCAAATGTTATCAAAATGTGGCTATTCAAGCTGTTTTCTGTTTTTCATTGTTTTTTAAACTTAACTTTTACCAAAGCAAATGCAAAGTTTTAATAAAAAATATAATAAAATACTTTAGCAGAAGTGATTAATATAACTGATTGTGACATATGCTAATACACAGATCTCAGTTAATCCCCTGGGAGTACCAAATGTGTATGGTGTGTATAAATGTATCATTACTTTACTCCAGCACAAAATGCAACCGGATCTACCCTTTTAAGATTCTCTGGTTCAAAGATGCTTTATTTCTTAATCCAGATGGTTTTTAATTCAGCTATTTTACTATCCAGAGAAGTTTTAATACAAAAAATTTGAAGGCTGGGCTGAATGAATTTGGATTTATGTAAATTCAAATGGGATTTGAGTCCAACTGTTAACAAAAAATTAAATATCTTGTGAACATGCTTAACTTGTTCACAAAGGAAAGCTACTAGAATTGTTAATGATCAAGGGCATTAAAGTACCATATAAGTATGTATGAAAATAACTGTTACAAATTGCACCAAAAAGTTCAATGACATTGGAATCAATGGCATCAGCACATGTACACACCTGGTCCCGGACCATGGAAAAATCCAGTAAATGTCAGGTTCATAAAGCCATTCATTACACTGCACAAAAAAATGATCATCACATTACAAGTTTTAAACTTTAAAGTCTAGAAACATGATGTATGAGGAATAGTTCACATAAACAATTCATGTTAGCTGAAGAATTTTAAAAAAAAGGGGGGTTTAAAATGTCTCCAAACTTTATACTTTAAACCATTATTTCACATTACCAATGGTGCAATAGGAATATTTTTCTAAATAGGCAGTTCTGATAATATTTTGCCATTTTTTTAGAAACAATATCATCTGGTTCATAGGTGGCAGTGTTCTAGCATGCTGAAAGAAAAGACAGGACGCCCTGTTACAGAACAAAAGAACAGCTGTTTCTTGTATCTACACTCTGATTGAGCAGTTACAAAGCAAGCAGTATGACAAAATGGGAATGAAACCACTGATTATTTTGGCTCAGAATTACGTTTCCAGCAATCATTCAAACTGTTCAAGAGCTTAGAAAATATTTAGTTTAAACACCACAATTTCTCCATTTTAACTCCAATTTTCATTAAGATAATAAAGGCTGCAGCTCTGTGCTGGATGAAAACAGAGGGTGCTGCAAAATGTGACTGGGTGCTAGAGGCCTTACATGCCACAAGGAGTGTAGAAGATTGGTAACAGCTGTACCCTTTCATTTTGGCCTAGCTAGAATACTGATAGACATATCATCTACAGAGTGAAACACCTTATCTGGATAGAGTTATGTGTCATACACATTCCAGACATGAAGTTTGCACATTAAAATATTTTTTATTCATTGTTGTTCTATATACTCCAAAGCAAAACAAGAAAAGCAACATTGGCCTTTATACCTAAATGTTCATTATTTCAATAAATTTCAGACCCCCTGTCATCAAAATGTTGAGTGGGCCCCTGGAATAGCACAAAACCATCAAGAATCTCTCTCTGAAAGGAAATGGGCTAAAAATTAGATTTAACAAGTCTCTTTAACAAGGCTATTTAAAGTGGGGCTTAATTCACTAGGGATCTGTACAAAACTTTTAGCAATTCCTTTTCCACTTCAGGACTAAAATCAAGAATTGATAAATATTATTCCTCATTCTATTGCTCTCGACCTACCCTGTTTCATTCTGATTCTCTTTCTCCTGCTTTTCAAGCACTTTTTCTAACATCTCATTCAATTTAAATTTCCTAAAAACAAAAATATTAAAGTAGAACCTAGTACATTGATAGGGTTTGCTTTAAAAGGTTTGAAAATGTTTGCAAGTCACTTACCAAAGCTGAGGGGAGCTTTGGGATTTTCAGTTTTGCAGTTTTGGTCATTTTTTTGGGCAGTTTTTCAGTTTTCACAGAAAAAACCAGCAGCTTTTTGGGTTTTGTTGTCATTTGCATTTTGCAGTTTTTATTTCATTTGGAAATCAGTTTTTGGCTTTTGGCAGAAAAAACTGTTGGTTTTTTTAACTTGAAAACTCTGAAGCTCAAATTTTCAGATTTAATGGTTTTTATACAATTTTTGGATTTGATCAAAATTAATTGCAGTTTTTCGGTTTATCACAAAACTTAATGCCTAAAAGAGCTATCCTACAACTTTTTTTCTTCTGGTTGGACTGTCCAATACTATGAAACTAAATAACCCAATCTTATATCATAGTTGTCTTTATTATGATCGATCAAAGATAGGTAACATTTTAACTTGCTAGGCCCACGGGGCCGGTGCAGTATCATGGCTTCACATGATTATTTTTATTCCAAGAGGAACGATATAAAACTTCATTCCTCTTTGTTGGCTCCTTATTTATTGAAGTATTGTACGTATTCAGGTTAAAAAACTTCAAAGTTTTACTAAAATCATACAGATCCAAAAAATCATTAAAACGTGGAACAGACTAAACTTTAGAGCGTCACTTGAACTAACACGCATATTTCGTTTAGTGAAATGTACATTTCAATCAGTCTTGCCCAGTTTTTGAAGATTGTCACTAAAGTGTTAGTGTATGTGTTTTAACCTGTTTGCTGTATGAAAGGAACACGTGTTGAGGAGTGCGACCTTTTGTTCTCAGTACTTCTATCTTAACTCGTCAGTCTTGTTTCCATAAATTTCCATCCATAAGGTTGAATCGAACAGCAATTTGATTGTGACTTCGGACAAGATGGCAAACCATAGAAAAAATATAGTTCATCACAACATCAAAGAAAGATATCACGAGAGAAATAAAAAATGCTTAACTACTGAAAAATAATGCGTGATTCTGTAACTAATCGCTTTCCTAACTTACCTTTTAGTGGACTCGGAAGTTCGTCGATGCCGCATGTAGGACAATGTGCGATGCAGGAAGACTGGCTGTTGAAGTACAAAGTTGTTTAAAAGGCCGAACAACAACATAAAAGCTCAAAAAATCGGTCTCTCTGGAATCATGTGTACCACAAAGTTCTAGAAATTTTACATTTATCACCGCAGAAACCATCAGTTCTTGCCAAAAAGGATCCGAAATGTAAAACGGAAATAGTTATAAATAGAGAAGGATGACCTGTTACTCGAAGCTTTCTTGAGTGGAAAACTGCAAAGAGAATAAGCGCCGAGACCTGATAGGTTGACACATACCTGCACTGCATTTCTAGTTCGAAGGAATCGGTAGATTTGTGTTGGTTCTGTGGTGAAACAAAAAGTTTTTTTAGTTACTTCCTTTGATAACCTGAAATGATCGAGCGACTCAAGACGATGAAAGCGTGCCCATGCACAATTTCAACAAAATTCACGTACTCTCAAATGCTCGCAGAAATAGCTCATGATCGGCCCTCAGTTGTTCAAACTTTGGTTTCTTGGGACTTGGCTGAACTAGTTCCGGTTTTTCAGAGGTCATCCTCGAAAGAGGAAGAGAGAAAATAAAGACGTCTCTTCTCTCTTTCTCAACCTCCCAAACACAGCAGCCTTTGTAAACCGCGGGAAACGCACGCAACCCAGGGCAAGGCACTCTGGGTAAACAAACCGCTGATCTTACGAGTTACGTTGGGTCCGGGTACGTAGCTTCGAGCATCATTTTCTTTTTTTTTTTCAAGTTTCGGAAAACTCAGGACTTAAGGCGGGCCTTAACCCAAACTTTTGTTGGATAGTGAGGAAGTTGAGAAAGATATTTGAATAAGAAGAATATTGAGTAAAACCAGCAAGCCGTTCCTCCTGGCAAGGGACTAGTACAGCTTTGGTTTGAGAACGGTTTGGCGAATTTATATCAAATATTAACTTCAAAATTAATTTTTAAACTTTCCAAAAAATCACCAAATTCAGAAAACTCTTTTAAACTACCAATCTTCAAGAAAAACAAATAAAACTTAAAATTCACCCCAAAATTCTTAAAATATTAAAGCTGACTCTCCTTCATTCCATCTGTGTTTTAAGCATAGGGATTTTGTAAATTCAAACCATGGACGAGATATCAGAAGAAACATGAGGAAAAGTGGCCACAAAGCGCGCTTTGGGTTTATACTCCTGCATTAAACCTTGTGAAGTTGAAAGGACTGCTGCACTCACAAAAATACAAATGAACCAACCAGCAACATGGAAAGTGAAAGGCTCTGCGAAAGCGCAAGTAAATTCAAAGGCTTTTTAATATTAGGTGAAGGATTTGAATTTTTCGAAGCCCTGTTAGTGGTAATAATGATAATAATAGTTTATTGATTTATCTGGCCTATCAACTCGTGAACGTGCCCTATCTGGTTTTATGTGATGGCCTTATGTAAATTGTTTCCTCTGCAGGCCCGTCGGAACGAAATTGATATTTGGGGGGAGGG
>JAOBRD020929790.1:0-29210 GCA_027575215.2 Hydrozoanthus sils | reverse complement strand
GAGAGCGACATTGGAGAGAGAAGTACGGAGCGACACTGTGGAGAGAATGACCGACAGACACTGGGAGAGAAGGACAGATAGAGACTGGGGAGAGAAGTACAGAGGGACAAAGAGGAGAGAAGGACAGAGCGACACTGGGGAGAGAAGGGCAGAGGGACACAGGTGAGGGAAGGACGGAGCAACACTGGGGAGAGAAGCACAGACAGACATTGGGGAGAGGACAGATATTTTGTCACTGGGGAGTTATGGAAAGACAGACACTGGGGAGAGAAGGACAGACGGAGACTGGGGAGTGAAAGATAGAAGAACACAGGGGAGTGATGGACAGACACTGGGAAGAGAAGGACAGACAGACACTAGGGAGAGATGGACAGACAGACACTGAGGAGAGAAGGACAGAGGGTCATTGGGGAGAGAGGGACAGTCAGATGGACACTGCGGAGAGTAGGCCGGATGGACACTGTGGAGAGAAGGACAGATGGTCACTGCAGAGAAGGACAGATGAACAACGGGGAGAGAAAGATGGACTATGGGGAGAGAAGGGCAGACATTGGGGGAGGATAGACAGATGGACACAGGGGAGAGGACAGATGACACTCGTGAGAGAAAGACGAAGAGACACTGGGAGAGAAGGACAGATAGACACCGGGGAGAGAAGGACAGAGGGACCTTGAGGAGAGAACGACAGAGAAACACTGGGGAGAGAAGGACAGTCAGACACTGGGGAGAGGACAAGTGGTCACTGGGGAGAGAAGGACCAACGGACACTGGGGAGTGAAGGACAGACAGACACTGGGGAGAAAAGGACATACAGACACTGGGGATAGAAAAAAAGACAGAGGGATATGGGAGAGAAGGACAGAAGGTCACTGTGTAGGTAAAGGCAGAAGGACACTTGGGAGGGAAGGGCAGATGGACATGGGGAGACAAAGACAGATCGACAGACACTGGGGAGAGAAGGAGAGATGGACAGTGGGGAGAGAAAGAGGGATGGACACTGGCGAGAGAAAGACAGACAGAGGGACATTGGGGAGAGAAAGACAGAGTGACACTGGTGAGCGAATCATAGACGGAACTGAGGAGAGAAGTACATATGGATGTTCTCTGGGTAGAGAAAGACCAGAAGACACTGGGGAGAGAAGCACAGACAGACATTGGTGAGTGAAGGACAGACAGACACAGGAAAGGGAAAGACAGACGGTCACTGGGGAGAGCAGGACAGACAGCTGGTCGCTGAGAGACAAGGACAGACAGAAACTGGGGACAGAAGTACAAAGTCACTGGGGAGAGAGGGACAGAAGGTCACTGAAGAGCGAAGGACAGAATGTCACAGTGGAGAGGACAGACGGACACTGGGTAGAGAATGACAGACAGATGGACACTGGGGAGAGAAGCACAGACTGACACTGGGGAGAGAAGGACTTTTGGACACTGTGGAGACAAGGACAGACAGAAACTCCGGAAAGAAAGAGGGACATTGGGACACTGGGGAGAAAAGGACAGATAGATGGACACTGTGGAGAAATGGACAGAAAGTCGCTGGGGTGAGTAAGACAGACGGACACTATGGAGAGAAATACCGACAGACAGACACTGGGGAGAGAAAGACAGACAGGCACTTGGGAGAGAAGGTCAGATGGACACTGGGGAGAGAAAGATAGGCAGAGGGACACTGGGGAGAGAAAGACAGATTGACATTGGGGTGTGAAGGACAGAAGGTCACTGGGGAGAGAACAGATGGACAGTGGGTAGAGAAGGAAGGTTCGACGGATACTTGGAAGAGAAGGACAGACAGATACCATGGAGAGAAGGACAGAAGGTCTTTGGGGAGAGAAAGACAGACAGCTTGTCACAGGGATAGTAGGACAGAGGACACTGGGGAGAGAAGGACAGACAGCTTGCACAGGGATTGTAGGACAGTGGACACTGGGGAGAGAAGGACAGAAGGTCACTGGGAGAATAAGACAGAAGTACACTGTGGAAAAAAGGACAGAAGCACACTGAAGAGAGGACAGAAGGTCTCTGGGAAGAAGACAGACAGAGGCTGGGTAGAGAAAACCGACAGACAGACACTGGGAAGATAATGACAGAAACGGGGGAGGGAAGGATAGATAGGTGGACACTGGGAAGAAAAGTACAGATGGACACTGTGGACATAAGGACAGATGGACCCTGGGGAGAGAAATACAGACTGATGGTCACTGGAGTGAGAATGATGGACAGACACAGGGTAGAGACTGACGGAAAGATGGATACTGGGGAGAGAAGAACCAAGGAACACTGGGGAGAGGAGGACAGAATGACACTGGGGAGAGATGGACATACAGACACTAGGGACAGAAAGACAGACAGAGGGACATGCGAGAGAAGGACAGAAGGTCACTGGGTAGAGAAAGACAGAAGGACAGTTGGGAGGGAAGTGCAGATGGACACTGGGGGACAAAGACAGATTAACAGACACTGGGGGAGAGATGGACAGATGGACACTGGGGAGAGAAAGAAGGATGGACACTGGCGAGAGAAAGACAGAGAGGGACATTGGGAAGAGAAAGACAGTGTGACACTGGTAAACGAAGTAGAGATAGAAACTGGGGAGAGAAGTACACATGGATGGTCACTGGCGAGAGAAGTACAGACAGACACTGGGGAGTGAAGGACAGACAGACACAGGGAAGAGAAATACAGATGGTCACTGTGGAGAGAAGGTCAGACTGCTGGTCACTTTGAGACAAGTACAGATAGAAACTGGGGACAGAAGTACAAAGTCACTGGGGAGAGAGGGACAGAAGGACACTGATGAGTGAAGTACTGAATGTCACAGCAGAGGGGACAGACGGACACTGGGGTTAGAGAAAGAGAGACAGACAGACACTTTGAAGAGCAGGACAAATGGACACTGGGGAGAGAAGGACACAAGAACACTGTGGAGAGAAGGACAGAGGGACACTGTGGAGAGAGGTACAGACTGACACTGAGGAGAGAAGGACAGACTGACACTGGAGAGTGAAGAACATACAGACTCTGGGAGAGAAGGTCAGTCAGTTGGACACTGCGGATAGAAGGACAGACAAACACTGAGTAGAGAAGGACAGACGGACACTCTGAGATAAGGACAGACAGATGGACACTAGGGAGAGTAGGACGGAAGTTCCCTGTGGAAAGAAAGGCAGGGGACTCAGAAGAGGAAAGGACAGATGGACACTGCAGAGAAAGAAGGATGGACCAACACTGGTGAGTGAAGGACCGACTGAAACAGGGAAGACAAGGACAGATGGACACTATGGATAGAAAGAAGGACCAAGGAAGACTGGGTTCTGAAGACAGAGGACACTGGGGTTAGAAGGTCAGAAGATCACTCTGGAGAGGACAGGCTCTCACTGGGTAGTGAAGGACGGACAGATGGACACTGGGAAGAGAAGGACAGAAGGACACTGGGGAGAGAAGAACAGACAGACAGTGTTAAGAGGACAGATGGACACTGGTGAGCAATGGAAGCCACACTGGGGAGAGAAAGACAAACAGATGGTCACGGGTGATAGAAGGACAGCCGGACACTGGATATAGAACATATGACAGATGGACACTGTGGGAGAAGTCAGATGGTCACTGTGGTTAGGACAGATGGAAACTGGGTAGAGAAGGACAGACAGCCAGACACTGGGAAGAGAAGGACAGACAGATGGACACTGGCAAGGGAAGGAGAGATGGACACTGGTGTGATACGGACAGACGGACACTTGAGAGAGAAATACAATCGGATTGTCACTGGGGAGAGGATGTCTGAGGTTCACTGGGTGGATAACGACCCACAGATGGACACTGGTAGAGAAGGACAGAGGAACACTGGGGAGAGAAGGACAGATGGAAACTGGGAAGTGAAGGACTGACAGATACTGGGGAGAGAAGCACCGAAGCTGGTCACTGGGGTGTAGACCGAGAGATTCTGGGGAGAGAAGGACAGACATACACTGGAGAATGAAGGAAGGACATACAATTGGAGAGAAGGTCAGACAACTGGACACTGAGGAGAGAATATCAGACAAACACTGGGTATAGAAGGTCAGATGAACACTGTGAGATGAGGACGGACAGATGGACACTAGAGAGAGAAGGACAGAAGGTCACTGGGGAGAGAACGACAGACAGCTTGTCACAGGGGAGTGGACAGATAGAAACTGGGGAGAGAAGGACAGATGGACACTGGGGAGAGAAGGACCAACAGACACCGGGTAGGGAACAACAGACAGATGTATAATGCAGAGAGCAAAGAGGAACACTGGGGAGAGAAGGAAAGAAGGACACTGGGGAGTGAAGGACAAACGGATACTGGGGAGGGAAGTATATAAGCTGGTCACTGGGGAGTAGATAGACAGACAATGTGGAGAGGAGGAGAGACAGACAATGGGGAGAGGAGGACAGAAGGTCACTGGCGAGAGAAAGACAGAAGGACACTTGGGAAAGAATGACAGACGTTCACTGGGGAGAGAAAGACAGATGGACAGACACTGGGGAGAGAAGTACACATGGATGGTCACTGGGGAGAGAAGGCCCGACAGACACTGGGGAGAGAAGTACAGACAGACACAGGGAAGAGAAAGACAGAAGGGCACTGGGGAGAGAAGGACAGATAGCTGGTCACTGGGAGACAAGGACAGAAACTGGGTACAGAAGTGCAGAGTCACTGGGGAGAGAGGGACAGAAGGACACTGACGAGTGAAGGACTGAATGTCACAGGGGAGAGGACAGTTGGAAACACGGTAGAGAAGGACGGACAGTAAGACACTTTGACGAGCAGGACAAATGGACACTGTGGAGGGAAGGACACACGAACACTGTGGAGAGGACAGAGGGACAATGGGGAGAGAAGTACAGACTGACACTGTGGAGAGAAGGACAGACCGATGGACACTGGGGAAATAAGGGAAGACAGACACTACGGAGAGAAAGACCCCACCGATGGACTCCGGGGAGAAAAGGAAAGAGTGACTAAGGGGAGAGAATGATGGACACAGGGGAGAGAAGAAAAGACAGACACTGGAGAGTGAAGGACATACAGACTCTGGGAGAGAAGGTCAGTCAGCTGGACACTGGGGAGAGAAGGACCGACAAACATTTGGTAGAGAAGGACAGACAGACACTCTGAGTTAAGGATGGACATATGGACACTAGGGCGAGAAGGACAAAAGTTCACTGGGGGGAGAAAGACAGACAAAAACAGGGGAGGTAAGGACAGTGGGACACAGCAGAGAAAGACAGATGGACAGACACTGGTGAGTGAAGGACCGACGGACACAGTGAATAGAAGGACATATGGACACTGAGGATAGAAAGACAGACCGAGGGAGACAGGGGGCAGAAAGACAGAGGACACTGGGGTGAGAAGGACAGAAGATCACTGTGCAGAGGGCAGACACACACTGGGTAGTGATGGACAGACAGATGGACACTGAGAAGAGAAGGACAGATGGACACTGGTGAGCGAAGGACAGACATTGGGGAGAGAGAGACAGACGGATGGTCACGGGGGATAGAAGGACAGGCGGACACTGGATAGAGAACATTGGACCGATGGACATTGTGGGAGAAGGACAGACATACACTGAGGAGAGAAAGACATCAGGTCACTGCAGAGAGGACAGAAAAAACTGGGGTAGAGAAGGACAGACAGCCAGACACTGGGAAGAGAAGGACAGACTGACACTAGGGAGAGAAGGACAGACAGATGGACACTGGCAAGGGAAGGAGAGACGAACACTGGTGTGATAGGAAAAGACGGACACTTGGGAGAGTAAAACAGACGGATTCTGACAGGGGAGAGAAGGTCAGAGGTTCACTGGTTGGACAACGACCCACAGATTGACACTGGGGAAAGAAGGACAGAAGTCCACTGGGTAGAGAATGACAGATGGACACTGGTAAGTGAAGGACAGAACTGGGGAGAAATGCACAGGAGCTGGTCACTGGGGCATAGATAGACAGACTCTGGGAGAGGAGGACAGACTGACACTGGATAGTGAAGGACCGACAGACACTTGGAGAGAATGTCAGACATCTGGATACTGGGGAGAGAAGGTCAGACCATCCGTGGGTAGAGAAGGACAGATGGACATTGTGAGATAAGGACAGAAAGATGGACACTAGGGAGAGAAGGACACAAGAATATTGGGGAGAGAAAATCAGACAGCTGGTCACAGGGGAGTGGACACACAGACACTGGGGAGAGAAGGACAGATGGACACTGGGGAGAGAAAACAGATAGAACTGGGGAGAGAAAGACAGACAGATGGACAATGGGGAGAAGACAGAGGAACACTGGGGACAGTAGGACATATGGACACTGGGGAGTGAAGGACAAACAGATACAGGCAAGGGAAGTGTATAAGCTGGTCACTGCGGAGTAGACAGACAGAAAAGGTGGAAAGAAGGAGAGACGCACAATGGGGAGAGAAGGACAGAAGCTCACTGGGGAAACACCGAAGGACAATGGGGAACGAATGACAGATGTTCATTGGTGAGAGAAAAATGATGGACAGACACTGGGGAGAGAAAGACAGATGGAAACTGGGGAGAGAAGGACAGATGGACACTGGGGAATAGAAAGACGTACAGAGTGACACTGGGGAGTGAAAGACAGAGTGTCACTGGTGAGGGAAGAATAGACAGACACTGGGGAGAGAAGGACAAATGGATACTGGGAGAGAAGGACAGACCAACACTGGAGAGAAGTACAGATGGACACTCGGAGAGTAGGACAGATGGACACTTGGGAGTGTAGGACAGACCAACACAGGGGAGAGAAAGACAGATGGACATGTGTGAGAAGGACTGACAGAAACTGGTGACAGAAATTCTTACAGACGTACACTGGTGAGAGAAAACATATTGTCACTGGGAGAGAAAGTCAGATGGACACTCAGGAGGGAAGGACAGGCAGACTCTAGGGAATAAAAGACCGATGGATAGACACTGGTGATAGAAGGATAGACAGACACTGGGGAAAGAAAGACGGATGGACACTGGTGAGAGAAAGACAGACAGAGCGGCATTGGGGAGAGAAAGACAAAGTGACACTGGTAAGCAAATTATGGACGGACACGAGGGAGAGAAGGACAGATGGATGGTCACTGGGGAGAGAAGGACAGTCGGACACCGGGGAGAGAAGTACAAAGTCACGGGGGAAAGAGTGACAGATAGAAACTGGAGAGAAACGGACAGAATGACACAGGGAAGTGAAGGACAGCTATACACTGGTGACATAAGGACAGATGGACATTGGGGAGTGAAATACAGACTGATAGTCACTGGAGTAAGAAGGATGACACACTGGGTAGAGAATGCTGGACAGATGGACACTGGGGAGAGAATGACCGAGGAACACTAGGGAGAGAAGCACAGACTGACTGGGGAGAGACGGACAGTCGAACACTGTGGAGACAAAGACAGAAGGACACTCCAGAGAGAAAGATGGACAAAGGGTCTCTGGGGAGAGAAAAATAAATGGATGGTCACTGGAGAGAGAATGACAGACAGACACTGGTTAGAAAATGATGGACAGATGGACAATGGGGAGAGAAGAACAGAGGAACACAAGGGAGAGAAGTACAGACAGACACAGGGCTGAGAAATATAGATGGTCACTGGGGAGAGAAAGACAGACAGCTGGTCACAGGGATAGAAGGACAGGAGACACTGGGGAGAGAAGTACAGAAGTTCACTGGGGAGAATAAGACAGAAGTACGTCAGCTCAGAGTTTTGTGAAGCAGGCCATTTACTGTAACTTTGTGTCAGATTACAAATCTCAGTTGCCAACATATGCCTATGGATAACATCAATCTGTCTCTTATTAATGACTATAGTAAAATTTTGTTTGTAATCTAACAAATAAGGCTTCCCTGAATATCAGTGTGCAGAGCTAAGTAAATAGTTAGTTACACATCTGGTTAAAACACACTAAGTCACTAGTTAAGCAAAAACCTAATCTACTAGTTAGCCATAGAGGCAGGAGATCAAGTACTCAAAGTCATGTCTGATCAGGCAGTGGAGGGGCACAATGTTAATCCCAGCCATAAGGAGATGGAGGCAGGTTCTCTGAAGTTAAAGGGCATTCTGGGCTATGAGCGAGAGGGGGAGGGGGAGGAAGGGAGGCAGAGAGAGAGAGAGAGAGAGAGAGAGAGAGAGAGAGAGAGAGAGAGAGAGAATCAGTCTAAAAGAGAAATGGCTCACACAAAAGTTGTCTCAACACTTGGCATCTAAGGCCTTTAATCCCAGCACTAAGGAGGTGAAGGTCAGTGTGAAGACACGGCTGGAAAGAGAGAGGAATATAAGGTGGGAGGAGACAGGGGTAAGCAGTGAGAGGACTCCGTCTGAGCATTTATTCTGAGGTTTTGTAGAGACAGCAGTCAGTCTGAGTAGGCAGTGTGAGGACAGGATTTACCCTTTGGTCTGAGCATTGGTAGAGGTAAAAACTCTAGAGTGTGGCCCCTCTGCTTCTGCAATCCTTCAGCTTTCACCCCTTGATAGCTGAATCTGAGATTTATTATTAAGATCTTTTAGAACTTGTGTTGCAAATAATGTTCTCTCTAGGGAAGTGCTTTTTTCCCCAAAAGTTGATATAGCTAAGTTTTTTTTTTAAATATTAAAAATACATTATTTTCATTTTTAAAAATCACTTATTTGTATCATTTTTAATGTTTTTAGTGTATTACTGCTTTCATCTATATTTGTTTCTATTCTCCAATGCTTCTAGTTTTTTAATAGTTTCATTCCTTTTCTCTCATGTCATGTTGATCATTAATTTCTGTGTAGAGTAAAGTCTCCTGTGACTCAGGCTCACCTCATGCTGTGTGATTGCGAATTGCTTTGAACACCTAAATTTTCTTCTCCTGCCCAGTGCTGGGAAGACAATCCTGCACCACCTTCTAGTCTGGGCCTTGACTGGTCAGTCAGAAGGAAAAATAGATCAGTTAAGGAGTGAACTCCACGACCTCTGATTTTTAGTGGAGACTAATAAAGAGGGACCTGTGTGAGAATTGAGTCCATTCACCAACTTTGAAACTGGTGGAGTCACAGTGCACAAAGGGAGAGGCAGGATAGAGACTGAATTTTCCTCCTTCAACAGTAGTTGACATTAGCAATGTGGAATTAGGAAATCAATTCTGGATGATCCATAATTGTCCTGAGTGGCCATTTCTTGGGGGTCCACAGATGAGGGCAATCAAGAATCTGAATAACGGAAAGACCTTATTGTGAAAACAAATTGCTAGAGTTACACTAAAGTCTTGTGGCCTGCCTAACAAGACTATTACTTTTTGTCATTTAGATGCACAATCTGAGAGAAAAGGTTTGAGCAATCCTTGATGTGCTCTCATAGAAATCCCATCTCTGGAGCACATAGCCTTAAATCTTTTTTCAGCTTCTCAAAATAATTTTTTATATCATAACTATATCATAACTGAGTTCTCTTTTCATGCTCTACCATGACTCCTCATTATTTTCTAATTCATGGCCTGTTTTCTTAAACAACAGTTACACAGTAACAACAGTTACTGCTTGAATGTGACATATATTTGGCTGCAGTATTTCCCAGCTATGAAGTCAAGGGGTGTTGGCACTGCATATTGAGTGTATAAGGAAATGAGCACACAAAGAACCCTGTGCATTGCACGAGGATCAGGATGTGTTCTAGGAGAGTGGAAGAATGTCTACTAAAATACACACATTCTTGACTAGACCTCTCTCTGCTGGGCTTGAAGGACAGAGCTGGAAAGACTGCTATCTGGGACAATTGATCTCTGATCATCTGGTGAGTGGGGGGCTGCTAATTCTCTAGTCCCTGCTGGGTGGCCCCAGCCACTGAAGGACTCTGAGAAGGCTTAGAAATCCGGAGAACTAGTAGCAAGTAGCTTGCAGTTTCTTTCCAGGATTCTCCTCTTCTTCTGCTCCAGGGAGGAATAAGGAAGAACACAAGCTATACCATGGTGAGTGTAGGGTGCTCAGGGCACATCTGATGAGCTGTCATTTCTGCTGGAAGTTGTATGGACCATGAGACAGAATTGTTTCTCTTGGTCCATGTGGTGACCTGGGCAGTTCATGAACAGGGATGGGTCCTACTTTCTCTGACATGTCCCCCTCAAAAGGTGAAGTCACATAACTGGCACCCACATTCAGAGCATCGAGTTTAGTGCCATGAAGGTTCCCCAGCTGTCAATACATAGTCTGTGAGCTTCCACTAGTGACACTGGTAATATTTGTGGCTTTGTTGGACTGGACTTTTCCTAGTTAGAGGAAGTATGTCAGTGTGGGTCAAGCATTGATGTTTCTTATACTCAAGATGCTACCCAAAGTGTCAGTCAACTTCCTGTTGCCTCTGAGTCAAGGTGTAAGGAATCTAACCTTCAGCACAACATCTGTCTGCAGGTTTCCATGACCCCTGACATGATGATGAATAACTAAACCTCTGACATTTTAAGAGAGACACATCAATTATATGTTTTCTTTGTAAGAAATGCCATGATTTGTGGTGTCTCTTCATGGCAATAAAAACCTAAAACAGACAGAAGTTGGTACCAAGGACTGGGTTATTACTGCTATAGGCTGTCTCTATCATACAATTTCTCTGATGTGTTCTCACTACTGTTGATTTACTAGCTTGTCTCTCCCTTTATGTCTGTTCATTTGGATTTCTTTCTCAAGGCTATATGATACTTAAAGGGACAAGAAATGGTGCACGTGAACCTCCTATTCAGTTTCCTTCTAAAGTGACTGGGTGAATACAGTATAATGCCCATGTTATGAAATAAGTGTGGGAAGTACCAGAATATTTGAATAAATTGTCAAAGACAGATACATATATAGTGTGAATATCACACTTTCTGTTTTACACATGTGTGGGTAATTTTAGGATGCAGTCACCTATGATGATGTGCACATCAGCTTCACTCAGGAGGAGTCGTCTTTGCTGAATTCTTCCCAGAAATGTCTCTACAAAGATGTGATGCTGCATACCTACAGGAATCTCACTGCTATAGCTAAGACTGAGGTTTCTTTCATGATTGAAAATACAGTGACAACTTTTTCTCGGTTATTGATATTCTTCTGAGATTTTGATTGAGAAAAGGGAAAATTAGATGAATAATGCATAATTCTAAGGTTTGTTGAAGATATTTACAGTTAGTTATGCAGTTTTCATTCATATGTCATAAATTTTCTGGTATTGTATTTTAGGCTACAGGTGGGAAGACCATAATATTGAAGAACATTGTCAAAATAGAAGGTAATTTTCTTATACAAGTTTATACAAATGTGCCCATGAAGAAATTTTAATGTGTCCTGGATGATTTCTAGAAAAGCAACAGTGTAAATAAGAACAGCTTAAATACACTGATGACTTTAATTTCTCACAAAAGCATGTACCTCAGTGTCAGGTAGCTATTCTGTGCTTGCAAGGCATTCCTGTGAAAAAAAGCAAACAATGCCTTAGCAGATACCACCATTTGCAATATAGCTCCAAGTGTGCTATGCTGTAGAAATGCCAATTCATTTAGATTCATACCACTCAGATATTTTAAATGGTATACACATTGAATAGGTGATGGGTATATTATATCTAAGTCCTTCTAAGAAAAAAAAACAGTCTATATTGAAGCTGTCAATACTCATATATTTGTGATTTTGCTAAGTTTATTAAAAGGGACAGGTTATGAGAATCAAGAAGGTTGTTGTGGAGAATGCTCAATCCCTATACCACATGTATAAGAGGAAAATAAAATCAAACTGTGTGAATGCAATGTGGAAATCTTTTATGTGTTATTATTCCTTTAATATGAATATCATGTTCATCAGGGTATGGGTAGTGCATACCTTTAATCACAGTACTCAAGAGGCAGAGGGAGGTGGATCTCTGAGAATTGGAAGCCAGCCTTCTCTACAGAGTGAGTTATAGGACAGGTTCTAAACCAACAGAAAAAATCCTTGTCTCAAAAAAACAATAAAAAAGGCATATGTCACGCTAAATACAAACCATGTGAGCAAAAAATATAGAAAGAAGCAATGTACCTCTCTCCTCTCTTAGGAAAATTAGAAAATATAAAAGCTATTTAGCAGTCCCCACTTGAGTAGAAGAGTTGAATGTGATACAAGTTTACTCCTGATTGGTTTTTCAGCTTCATTGGAAAGACATCAACAAACTCACACTGCAGAAAAACCCAATGAGCATTGGAATATGTGAATACTTCTATTTATCCTTGTATTTTCTCCCAATGTAGTATGACTCATAGTATAGGAAAACTTATGAATGTAATGAGTATGTTATACCTCTGAGTGCTTCCTGTTTTTTTCAGATATATGAAAAAAATCATGTATAAAAGATGCCATAAATGTGGGCCATGAAATAAAGGCTTATATCTTCAAACCCACAAAACAACCCGTCAACCCAATACCATAAAAGAACACATACCAGAGAGAAACCCTATGAACGTCATCAATGTGGTAAAGTTTTTGCATGTGCATGTCAAGGTCACCTTCGAGCACACAAAAGAACACATACTGGAGAGAAACCCTATGAATGTAATCAACGTGGTAAAGGTTTTTCACAGTTCAGTGGTCTCCAATATAATAAAAGAACACATACTGGAGAGAAACCCTATGAATGTAATCAATGTGGTAAAGGTTTTGCAAGTCATGGTCACCTTCAAAGACATAAAAGAACACATACTGGAGAGAAACCCTATGTATGCAATCAATGTAATAAAGCCTTTTCAAATGTCAGTAGTCTACAAACACATCATAGAACACATAAAGAGAGAAACCCTGTGTATGCAGTCAATGCGGTAAAGCGTTTTTACAATCCTCTAACCTCTAAATCCATAAAAGAATACATACTGGAGAGAAACCCTTTGAATGCCATCAATGTGGTAATGCCTTTACACAACACTTCAGTCTCATAAGATGTAAAGGAACACATACTGGAGAGATACCCTGATAATGTAATCAATGTGGTAAAGAATTTCAATGCATTATCAGTCTTTATATCATGAAAAAATTATACTTCATAGAAACACTATGAATGTAAGCATTGTGGCAAAGTTTTGCACTTTGCAAACCACAATAATCTTTGAGGACCTAAGAAAATTAGTACTGAAGGGAAACTTACTATAAAGGATTTGGTAAGATCTTCAGCCAACACACATTTGGTTACACAAGATTTTGGAGAGAAAAAAAATCTGACAAGTGTCAACACTCTGTTCAAGCATTATGATGTCTCTATTGTGTTAGCACCTGCAAACTCATATGGACAAAAGTCCTGCAAATTCATTGATAAGGTAACCCTTTTTGATTTCATACTTTTATTTTATTACATAAAATCACTCAAGTTGATTGATAGCTCTGAATTGAATATTAAGTGCTTGATTTTGTTACATGAACCAATTCACGATGAAGGGAAACATTTAAAACTAAATGCCTCAACAATTGGGTTACAGTAATGAATGCTTACAAGAGAAAACATTCACATGTGAAAATCTGTTGGGTTAGAAATTTGATTTAGTTTTAATTATGTCATGTCAATGTGTATCTTTGTGACTGTTCATGCTTGTTCCCAAGAAGGTTAGATCCTTAAGTATTCCTGTAGCAGAAACTACAGCAAGTTCTCAAGAATCTGACCTAGGTCCCGGCAATGAACTTGTCATAATTTTGCTCATCCGTATATCTAAGCCTGTACATATTTTAAACCATTTTTGTACCATCTTGATATCAGGTAATATTGAAGAGTCATGGCAGAGAAAACACAATTCATGTAAACAATTTGTTAAACAATTTAGACTTCATACTTGTCTGTATTTTCAATAAAAAAATGTTTCTTGTGAACAAGGGCATTAAGATTTCACCAGCCCCAAGATAAATGATAATTGGGTGATTTATTGGGGAACAACTCAAACAGATATTAATAAAAAGCTGCTGAGGACTTCCTTCTCCAGAGGATGCAGTCTCTGCATTTTTGACACATTCTGCAACCCAAGAGACAGAGAGCAAATGAGAGAGAGCCCACCCCATGCTTCTCCAACTTCAAGTGAAGTACAGAGAACCAAAGACACAGAACAGGACACTCCCATCTGACTGGGCGTCCAATAGAGGCTCTGATTGGCTAGTCAGGCTTGAGTGACAGAACCAGGTGAGCAGAAGAGACACAGCACAATGGGTTAATTTGAGGAAAGAATTCCTGGGTGGCCCCAGGGGAACAGAAAACCAGAAACCACGACGTGAATCCAGAGGTAGGGGATTTTACTACAGACCCCCGCCCCCGTGGAGATGGAGCTGGCAATTGTGTGAATTTTAGGGTTGGAGTCTGGACTGAGGTGACTCCAGGGGAGATGCCCACCCTTGGCACCTTGAGTTCGAGGTTTGAATTAGGGCTACCAAATTCCAACCTCCTTGCATAGATACTGTAGCCGATAGCTTCCACCTAAACAACCCTGACTCCCTGCGTATAGGAACGTCAGTTTATGTCTGTTTTTATCCTGGTTTATAAGGGAGTATGTGGAGAAAGGGTGGGGGGAGTCAGGATTCAGTGTGTTCACATTCAGCAGGAGTTAGGGTGGAGAAGTATTCCCTTAGCTGCCATCCTGTGTATTTCAATCAGGATGTTCCCTGAGGAGGTGGAGAAAGTAGGTTGTGTGAAGCTTACACTATAACAGTGAGGTGCAGGTAACACCTATCCAAGCCCTGCCCTCAGGGTGCCAAGGGAATCCCTCCCCTGGATTCACCTCAGTTCAGACTCTGTAGTTAAAAAGCCCAACATTCAAGATACCACCCCACGTGGGACCTACAAACCCCCACCTCAGTATTCACCTCTTGATTTCTGATTTTCTGTTCTGGGGCCACCCAGGAATGCTTTGCTCGGATGAAATATGGGTTCATTAATTCAGCCTGATTGATTCTTTGCATTGCCAGCCATGCGGTTCCATTTTCCTTTCCACCAACCAGGATTTTTAAACATAACAAGGAGGCTTTGCTCTTGGGCTCCCTTGGTTTTCTACAGCCACTTTCAGAACCTGCTCATCATTCCCGCAGCTGTGGCAGGGGCAGGACACAAGGGCAGGGGCAGGACCAGGCAGAGCAATCAAATCATGAGCACGAAGCTGAGCAGGCATGCGCAGGAACTGGGTGCTTGGCACCTCAAAGCTTACAGATACATAGGCTCAGAAGACGCTGCAGGACCGAGGCCCACTTAAAGTGGCTCCTTCGTGAGGCAGCCAAACAATGGCCAGGGCTATGCCCTGTGTGAACACCCAGGGAGGGAGGCTCCAGACTACAGGTCCCAGCATCCACTCTGGCAGAGCCCAGGTGTCCTTGCTAAGTGATGGCTCCTAAAGCAAGCCCAGGATGGCTACAGGTGCTGGCACTGCCATGTGTTCACAAATATATTCAAAAATCGGACAATCTTCAGCTGTGAGAACATGTGAGCCTGCCTTAAAGGTCAGGCACAGCCAGAAAGCCTTAGACATAGGCAGTAGATCCCAATCACTTCCGGTGCATTGGAACCCAAATAATTTTTAACTTCCCCTCACTCACTCCCGAAGCCACCTCTCCCACTGTCTTGAAATGAGATGATTAAATAAGTGGGGCTTCCCCCCGACCCTGAACAAAATTCCTGTTCCTCTCTGGACTCCTGGATCTCTCCATTTCTTCCGATTCAAAAGAGTCCAGCCTTCCAGCTCCAGGGGAGGTGTCTCCCTTCTGGTTTTTGATTGATGTTCCCACGTCCTTCTACCAGCCACCCAATCTCTCCTTCCCTCTGGAGGAGCCTCCTTTCTCCAATTCCTTTCCACCAGTTCTTTCTGGAAAATACACCCAACTGCTGCTCTAAGGCACTTTATCAAAGTCCTCCTTGTGAAGGATCAAAAATTAAAATTAATAGAAGTTTTAAAACTCGGGCCCTAAAAGGGGGAACTTCTGATGATTCCTCAACTGGGAATGCCATGGCTGGCACCTGAGCCACACTCTCAGAGAAGTGACTGTCCACCACCTATGTCAACATTCCTTTGTTTGCTAATTGCTGGTTGTGAAGGTCCCTTGGCTCAGGGGATAACTGACACACCCTGTGACTCTGGAGTCCCAAAACCCCACCCCCTGCCTTAACTTACTTACATGTATCTTGCTTAAAATATATAGTTATTGCCTTACTCTGTACTTTGTATGACCTTAAGTACCCATGGAGACTTTGTATTTTGTGGCTTTCAGTCTTATGGTCTTTCCCTATAAAAACAGCTCTCAGTTATTGTTCGAGGCTTCTGCCACTTACAGCTAGTCCAAGGTAGCCTGAATTAAAAGAAACCTTTGCCTTTCCATCAGATGTGCTACGTCCTTGGTTTGGTCTGTCTGGGGTTCTGGGAACCTGGCACAACACTTGATTTTGGAGAGGGCCCCTAACTCCAATGATGGGTTTCAGCTCTCATCTGTCTCACTGTTAGCAACAGGAGACCCAGGTGATCTAGAGTGATACAGTGTAGGCTCCCTCTTGCAGCACAGGAGCTGCTGTAGTTGGGGAATAAAGTGCATACCTATTTAGCAGGCACTTTGGCAATCGTCTTGGGATTATTGGCACCTCAGGAAGAGTAATAATCACTAGTTTTCTTGATTATGGATGCAATTGCTTATTATCATGTAATTAACCAAGTAGACATCACTGGATTTAAGCATTGGAATCTCAGCTGTAAAGCAGATTTTTTAAGTTCACATGTCTGTGGTGCAATGGAGGAAGCTGTCCTCATGGGGCTACAGTCAGAGCTAACAGAGCAGCCTGAGAGGGGGAGTGAGGACTAAATACTGGCTAGCAAAAGATGGTAAAGGAAAGACAGAGACACAGAATAGAATCAGGAGGGCAAACTCAGTTAATACTGAACACCACGAGTTTAATCTTCACCACTCTCATATATGTTAACCAAAAGGGTAACACGGTATCATGTATACAGAGAAACAAACTTTTCTTCCTCAATTCCCCAAGGATTCGGTAACCACACCTTAGATTCATCTTCTCCTTACCTGGCCTTGATGTTCAAGAAAAACCACACCTCAGACCAAGTCTGATGTTATTTAGAGGAAGACAGCCAAGGCAAGATTGGACATCCTACTGTAGCCACACCTTTTACCTTTAGGTCTTATGACTTCCTGAGGACAGTTTTCAACTATCTGCCCTTGGGCCAAGATGGAGTGCAGCCATCCTTATGGGCACCGATAGTGCAACAAGTTTCTCTCATTTATATGCCTTTGTCAAAAGACAATTGTGAGTAAAGGGAGGAGGTGGGTGTTCAACTCTTCGAACTACTGACATCTAAATTGCTCACTGTAGTTATTTAAAATTTTTTTAGTTCTTGTGCTGATGATGTCATGGCTGGCCTGGAATTCCTGGGTACAAGGTAGCCTACTTTACTGTCTCTGCCTCTGGAGTAGCTGGGATTGCTGGATCATGGTGACAGGTACTTTACTACCCAATTTTAAAGTGAACTTGTAGAGAAAGGATGGTACTTTTTATATACTTGTTAGGGCTAGGGACTGATTTCTTCCCAACAATACAGGTTTTCCCTGTATATTAGTGTGTATGCATCTTACCTCTGCTTTTTTTGCTGTTCAAAGTTGCCCTTGCAACTTTTTTGTCAATCTGAAAATATTCCCCAAATTGAAATATTTTCAAATTCTTTTAGGTTATTGCTTGCTAAACTCTGGTAACTAAGTATAGATACCAAAGATGGTCAGGTTTTGGTTTGTTCTATTTTGGTGTGTTGTTTTTTGTGTATGTCTGTGGGCTGCTTCCTCCCTTACTGAGATTTCATGTAGTGCACACTCATCTTGAGCACTCTATGTAGCCCAAGAGGACCTTGCAGGCTTGATTATCCTGCCTCTACCTCCTAAGTGCTGGGTGACAAGTGTGTGCCACTGTGGCTGTCATTTTGTTGTTGTTGTTTTTTTTTTTTTTAGAAAGACTATACTATGTTGTTCAGACTGACCATAAGCTCTAGCTATCTCCCTTCTTTAGCCTCCTGAGTCCCAGAGTTACAGGCAATTCCATCTTGAGCTACCAGACCCAACTAATGGCCAAGTTGTTAATCTAGGTGTCACAAAGGAAGTGTGGCAGTGACCTCCAGTCTATGCAAAGACACTTGGGCATTGCATTCTGGAGCCTCACTGTAGTTACTTAATTTGTGGATTTCTTGTCAACCAACAGGAAAGCAAATGCACTTTAAAAAAAGAATTTAGCCAGGCAATGGTTGTCCAAGCCTACTCTGGAGACAGAGACAGGTGGATCTCTGTGTTGGAATACAACAGGGGCTACAACGGGTAATCCTTTCTCGTGTGTGTGTGTGTGTGTGTGTGTGTGTGTGTGTGTGTGTGTGTGTATGCAAGTGCCCATAGAGATCAGGAGAAATTGTCATATCTAGGAGCTGTAGTTACAAGTGGTTAAGAGCCACGAGGGTTGGGGGATAGAAATAGAAGTCCAGTCTTCTGGAAGAACAAGAAGTGCTCTTAACCTGAGCTATTCTGCTAGCTCAAGAGATGCACTATTGACAGTTATTCTGAAGATTATTATTATTATTATTATTATTATTATTATTATTATTATTATTACTCAGCAATACTACCTTGTCTGTGTGCTATTATTTCCTTAATTACAAAATATTTGAACTATAAAGAGCACTAACTGTGGGTGTGGTAGCACAGGCCTTTGGTCCCAGCACTCGGGAGGCAGAGGCAGTTTTCTGAGTTTGAGGCTACTGTGTGTTCTCTATGTGTAAGGAGACTACTGTCCTGGGAGAAGGTTTTACAACATTGATATATTTATAGGGTTTTTCTTCAGTCTGGGTTCTATTATGAATTTGGAGATGACTGTTGTGAAAATGCTTTACCACACTGTTAATATTCATAGGGTTTCCTCCAGTATGTGTTATTTTATGCATTATATGCATTTTATGACTTATATTCATAGGCTTTCCCACAATGATTACATTCATAGAATTTCTCTGCAGTAAGGGTAATGTTATGAATTTGGATATAACCCTGTTGTGAAATGGCTTTCCCACATTGAGTACGTTCATTCAGTTTCTCTCCAGTATAGAGTCTTTCATGTCTTTGAATATGATTAGGAGATGCATAGGCTTTAACACTTTGAGAATATTCAGGTTTCTGTCCAGTATAACTTCTTTCATGCCTGCAATGATAATTGACACAGTTAAAATTGTAATACATCCATTATACTGTTGAATATATCTGTACGAATTTATTTTACATTTTGTTCTAATTGTAAAGAGAAACCAGATCTTAAGGTTTTACCATCATTTACACACATGTTACTCCCTTTCATTAAGGGTGGTTTTGGATCTTTGAATATACCTGTGATGGTTCACATTATAGCATCCTTTTTCTATATGAGATTTTCACATATTTGAAGAAAACTAGAAAAACTCATACATTTTCCTATACTGTGAGTCATACTACATTTGTAAAGCAAACCAGAACAAGCAGAAGTACATACACATTCTTAGTGTAATAGGGCTTTTCTGAAGTGTGAGTTTGCTGATATGTTTCCAATGAAGCTTGAAAAGCAATTACTTGTAAACTTGCATCACATTCAACAAATCTATTCAAATTGGGGGCTGTTACATATATTTTAAGGGTACTGAGGTAGACAGGGGTGATATGTTGCTTCTTTCACTATCCCTATGTTCATATGGCTTGTGTCATGAGTGACATATGATATATCTAATAAAGGAAGAATAACAAATGAAAGATGTCCACATTGCATTCACACCATTTAACTTTCTGTTCCTCATAAACATATGGTATAGAGAATAGGGTTTCTCCGTAACAGTTACCCTTAGCTCTTGACTCTAACTAACCCTCCTTTCACCCAACTTAGCAAAAAAGTAGTTGAACAACACAAGTTTTATTATAAATTGTTTGCTTATTAGAAGGTTTTGGACATGTATTTATCACTTATACAATGTGCATACCTTTTGTAATATGAGTGGTATGAAACTAAATGGGTTGGCAGTTATATAGCAGAGCTATCATGAGGCTATGATTAAAATGGTGATATCTATTAAGGCATGGTTTCCTTGTCTGCTCTCTTAAAATTATGCTTTACAAACACAATTCACCTACTTGACACTGAGATACATGGTCCTGTGAGAATTTAATAATCATCAATTACTTTAACCTGTGCTTAATTACACTGTTGCTTTCTTTAAAACTTCCAGACACCTTAAAGTTTCTTCTGAGGCATATTTTGTAGTCTAAAGTATAGCACCAGAAAATGTCTGGTACATTGTTGGAAAGTGTGCAACATTCAAGTTATTACCTTCAGTGAACCTTAGAAACATGCCTGATTCATTCACATCATCCTTGCTCAGTTTCAATTGTGACTACAGAAGAGTATCAATAACCAAGAAACAATTTTCCCCTTATTTTAAAATATGAAGGAGAATTCAGTCTCCTGTAGTTTCCTGTAGTCTCCACTATCACATCTTTTTGGAGATTATTCTGGGAAGGATCCAGCAAAGCCCAATCATCTTGAGTGAAGTCAAAATGCACATAGTCATAGGTCATTGCATTCTGAATTATACCATAAATGTATAAAAAGAAAGTGATACTGACAACACTTTAAATGTAAACATCTTTGAAAATATAGTAATATAATTCTCATGCTTCCCACCCTTATTCCATGACACAGCTAATGTAATTACCACGTCACTTAAAAAGAAATCTGAATATGATGGTCACCTCTGTCATTTCTGCACCCTTTGAATGGGATATCAACATGCTAAAGAGATGCCTATTAACAGACATAGAAAGACAAGCAAACAGATCAATAGTACTCAGTACACATCAGAGAAATTGCGTGAACAATTACCAACTACAAGAAAGATGGGAAAACAGGGTGTACCAGCTCATGCCTTAAATTGGTTCAAGAAACAGGGAAAACTATGGTACCTGATTAATGAGGATGTGTAGTTGGCATCATATTTTTGGAAACCTCATTCAAGTTGTTCTGAGCATATGGTAATCACCTTGCTAAAGTGTAAATACTGAGAACACTAAAATGCCCTGGGGGTGGGGAAAGTGCTTTAGTCCCCTGAGGATCAAGACCTCTGCAGCTATGAAAGTCTAAGTTCATTATTAAAAGTGTATCAGAGTCTTCTTTCCAAAGACCCAAGTGAACTCACTCTCAATATCCTCAACAGACTGCTCTCACACCAAATGGAATAAACTAACTATACATGATTCCTGATGCTTTATGTTTATCATTTGTTTGTTCATAAAGTTAACATACAAAAATTAGAAGATTTGGATGCTAATTATGAAGATTACCAGACTCTCAGTTCTTTTCATTAATAAAAGAAGAAAAAGCTCTCCCATGGCCAAGAACCACATTCTCCTACTTGACATGGACCAGGTTAGGAGATGTTATACAGTGATTGGCTTAGCTCAGAGTCCTATAGTGAAAATATGACCCCTTAACAACATTTTTGTTTGAAATGATTATATTTCCTTTTATTTCTGAATGAGTTTTCCACTTGTTGCATACAAAACCTGGAGAAAATATAAATAGCCTGTCGTCTATATTGCTACAATTTTTTGCTTAATAATTGTATGTTTTAGTGCCTGAGATTTATTTTCCTGAATTTATTTATTATTAATTTGAATATATATTGTATGCTTTCTTCTTTTCATGTTGTGGCCAAAAGTTGAAAATTGCTATGAAATTGTGAATAATTCTGATATATGGTCCCAACTGGCACTGCATATGTCTCAAGGACTAGAGGTCATTCCCCTACTAAAACTTCCTATAAGTTCTGTCTGCTTGGAAGTTTTTCCCTTACCTGTCATTGTTTGGACCAATAAGACAAGGTGCCTCTCGCACAGTATTATAACTTTGATGCCTTTTCATTTTGTTCTTTAATTTTATTAATTTCTTTCATTTATTTTATATACTGACCAGTTTCCCCTCCCTCCTCTCCTCCCACTCCCTCTGCTTACCTCACATCTGGACCCCATCCACTCCTCCTCAATCTCCTCAAAGAATGGGGAAGGTCTCCCATGTGAGTCAATGAAATATAGCATCAGGTTGAGGCAAGACCAAGATCCTCCCTCTGCATCAAGTCTGGAGGAAGCAAACCAACATGGTTCCTGATCCCATTCCGTGGAGCCCCACAAACAGACTAAGCTAAACATTTGTCACACAAATGCAGAGGACCTAGTTCAGTCCCATGCTCTCAGTCCGGATCCTGCTCCATGTCTTCAGCAGGACTCCTATAGCTCACCCAGTGCTTGGCTGTGGATCTCTGCAACTGCTTTCATCAATTATTGGATGATGGTTCTCTGATGATGCCAAATAGGGCAGTCACCTATCTGATTATAGGAGAAGGCCAGTTCAGGCCACATATATACTATTGCTAGGAACCTTAGCTGGGGTAATCCTTGTGGATTCCTGGGAGTTTCCTTAGCACCAGGTCCCTCCCTAACCCCAAAATGCTCCATATCAAGATATATCTCTAATAACTCTGCCCTTGCTTCCATGCCCAACCTAGCCAACCAGATCCCACTTGTTCCCATCTTACCCACTCACCACCACTGCCCCCAGTTTACCCAGGAGATCTCTTCTACTACACACAGCAAAACTTTAGATGAACATAGAAAGGGAAAACAAGATATTTCATGACAAAACTAGATTTAAACAATACTTACCCACAAACCCAGCCCTATAGAAAGTGCTAAAAGGAGAACTCAAATCCAAGGAAGTTAGCTGTACTCACAAAAATACAGGCAATAGATAATCTCACAAAACAAAAACAAAAAGGAATCTCACACACACACACCTACACATGCCATCACATTACCATGAGAAAAATTAAAAACCAACAAGAATTAACAATCGGTTGGGATTAATATCTCTTAGTATCAATTCACCAATAAAAAGACACAGGCAAACAGAATGGATATGAAAACAAGATCCACCCTTCTGCAGCATATAGGAAACACAAAACACACGTGAACTTGAAAGACAGACATTACCTCAGAATAAAGTGTCAGAGAAAGAATTCACCATCAAATGGACCTGAGAAGCAAGCCAGTGTAGCTACCCTGATATCTAACAAAATAGTATTCAAACTAAAACTAATTAACAGAAATGGAGAAGTACATTTCATATTCAAATGAAAAACATCCATCAAAATGAAGTTTCAATTATTAACATTTATGCCCCAATACAAGGGCACCCACATTTGTAAAATAAACATTACTAAAGATTAAATCACATGTCTAACCCCACATATTAATAGTAGGAAACTTCAACACCCCACTCTCACCAGTGGACAGCCCTGCTAGACAGAAACTTAACATAGAAATAAGGGAAATAATAGATGTTATGACTCAAACAGACTTAACGATTATCTACAGAAAAGTTCACCCCAAAAAGAAAGAATATAACTTCTCTCAGCACATCATGGATCTTCTCTAAAACTGTCGACATACTTGGTCACAAATCAAATCTAAATAGATACAAAATTTGGAATAACCCCACTAATCTTACGAGATTACAACACATACAACAGAAAGCCTGGAAATTGATGGAAAATGAACAACTCTCAACTGAATTACCCCTGGATCAAGGAAGAAATAAAGTAGAAATTAAAGACTTCCTAAAATTCAATGAAAATGAATCTACGGCATATCCAAACTTAAGGGACACTATAAAAGCAGTGCTAAGAAGAAAGTTTGTAGCACTAAGTGCTTACATAAATAACGTGAATAAATCTCACACTAGTGACTTAACAGCACATCTAAAAGCTCTAGAAAAAAGAAACAAACTCACCCAGGAGGAGTAGACAGCAGGAAATAATCAAACTCCAGGATGAAATCAGTAAAATGGAAACAAAGAACAATACAAAGAATCATCGATATCAACAAGACATCCAATCCAACTAAAAGGCAGAGAGAAACTATCCAAATTAACAAAATTAGAAATATAAATGGAGATATAACAACAGATACTTAGGAAATCCAGGCAATCTTTAGGCCATGCTTCAAAAACCTGTACTCCACAAAATTGGAAATTCTAAAAGAAATGGACAATTATCTTGATAAGTACCACATACCAAAATTAACTCAACACTCAATAAATGATTTAAATAGACCTATAATCCCCAAAGAAATAGAAGTCCTTAAAAGTCTCCCAAACCAAAAAAAAAAAAAAAAAAAAAAAAACAGGGCCAAGTGGTTCCAGTGCAGAATTATAAGATAATTTCAAAGAACACCTAATGCCAATAATCCTCAAATTGTTCTACACAATAGAAACAGAAACAACATTGCCAAATTCTTTTTATGAGGCTGCAGTTACCATGATACCCAAACCACACAAAGATTCTACTGAGAAAGAGAAGTACAGACCTATCTCTCTCACGAACATTGATGAAAAATTACTCACTACAATTCTGGCAAACCAAATCCAAGAACACATGAACAACATCATCCATGCTGATAAAGTAGGCTTCTTCCCATAGATGCAGGCATGATTCAAATAGAAAAATCTGTCATACAACAAACTGAAAGAAAAAACCCACATGATTATCTCATTAGATCCTGAAAAACACCTTTTAGACATGTAAAAACAGGTTAGTCATGAACCCCACTACACCCAGAACTCAGTGATATCACTCAATACAGATAACCAGACATGGTCCTAGAATCACATGACACCCACTAGACAGTATATAAATGGATACCAAGAACAATGGTCTACTCTAGACATGTGAAGAGATATCATCTATATCAGTCCTAGGGATTGAGCATCTCCCCCAGGATCATGACCCAAGTATCAGAGACTTCTGTTAGACTGGACCTGAACATCAGCTAAGACACACTGCATAGATGAGCAGCCCTGGTGGGATAGGCTTAGGACCATAATTGGGAATTTAGAGTGTGAACCTTGAGTGATGACTCTTGGCATACTAAAATGTTATACTAACTATGCATATCTACCTTCTTGCTCTCAAAAGTTAGGATCAATATCCTAAGACTGATAAATGCCTTAAATCTGCATCAGAATGAGGAAAGGAAAACTTTTCCAAACCAAATGCCAGAGAACAGATTTTTAAAGAAACAATGTGTGATTTCCATTATATACCTAAAACAACTTGTTTTGCTCTAACTGCTTTATAAGTTTAAAATTAATGGAAGCAAATTTATCTCTGTTTTTTTATGTGTATGTTTGTATGTTTGAGAGAATTTTTCTGCATGTACAGGTGACACAACAGAAAAGAGCCTATCAGATCCCCTGAACCTGGAGTAGCAGGTAGTTAGTTATGATCCTCTTGATTTGTGTGCTGGGATCTGAACTCAGGTCATCACCAAGAAAAAAAATGTGCTGAGCCATCTACCAAAAACAAAAATTCTTTTTATCCAGTAATCTAAAATCTTTCACAGGTTAACAGCAACACAGAAAGAAAGAAAGAAAGAAAGAAAGAAAGAAAGAAAGAAAGAAAGAAAGAAAGAAAGAAAGGGAAAGAAAGAAAGGAAGGAACGAAGGAAGGAACGAAGGAAGGAAGGAAGGAAGGAAGAATATAAATGATCCTAGGGAACATGATGCATCAATATTAAGATGTTGGTTTTGGTAAATTTGTATCATAAATTGAATACAATCCAAAGACAATGCCCAACTATTTATAAGAGAAAAGCTGATTCTAAAGCTACAGTCAAAGTGGAAACACTCAGAATGCCCAATTCAATTATATATATAAACAGTTATACACATTGATGCAATATGACCTTAATATTTACCAGGGAAGCTACAATAAACAAGAATGTGTACAATATTTGTAAAAGAATAGAGGATGAAGAGAAAAATCCTTTTAACAAAACAACCTTTTAACCAAAAGATCAATGGAAACTCAGACAAACACAGCTACCTATGATTATATGTGTACAGAAATTAAATAAACACAGATTCACAACTCCAACAAAATTTATTAAAGGTTATCCTTAAACTGTTAATTTTGTGACCCTCCAGCTACTGATATTTCTTCCAGAGAGGCCACATGCTCTGGAGCCCTCCCAGCAAACTAATCTCCACCAGAGCCTTCTATGACTCTACAGTTACTCATGCCCCCTAGTGGTTTCATACAAACCCAGCCCTAATGATTTCCAATCAAAAAACAATGTGAAGGATAATTTAATGTTTGCTTCCTGCCTCATGGATGATGTCACAAGATGTGGCATCTTCCCTATTCAGCTGCAAAATACTGTGCTAACCCGAAATATCTCTACAGCTCAGAAACTCCTGGAACTGAACTTTACTTGAATTACATGATCTTGGCTGTCAGTAGCAGACAGTTGAAAGCATTATAATCATGGATTGCTGAAGCAAGATGCCCATTTCCTCCTTCCTATCAGTTTCTAAACTATCTGCAATATTTGTAATACTAACCTGAATGTGGAATGAAATTCCAGAAACCAGACCTTTAGTTTCCCATTCTGTCTTCCCACTGCACAACAAAAGCAATGCCTGTGTGTGCACACTGGACAGTTATATTACCAGCTCATAGTCTGCCATGCCAGGATGGCAGAGCCACTCCCTCCCCAGGGAATCCACATTCAACAAAGCTCAGAGGCTAAGAGCCACTGCCCAGGCAAACAGAGTGACCTACAGATTCTCAATAGTGCTCGTGGGCCATGCCAGTCCAAACAGTCCAGATTCTGATAGCTCAGTCAACCTGCTCTTCCTCGTCTGAGGACTGTGACCCATACTCACCATGGCATGGCTTGTGGTCTTCCTTATAGCTCCCTGGAGCAGAACTAGAAGAGAATACTGGAAAGAACCTGTAAGCTACCTACCACTGGTGCTCCTGATGGCTAAGCCTTCCTAAAGCTGATCATTAGTTAAGACAACCCACCCTGCTGGGCTTCAGGACACTAGCAGTTACCCTACTGCTGGAGCAGAGATCAAATGACTCAGATCACACAGGCCCTCCCAGATTTGCCCTTCTGCACTACAGTCAGAGAGATTCCTAACCTGGAAAGTTAATTTTTAGTAAAATCCTCCGATCTCCCCAAGCACTTCCTGTTTCTCTTCCGAGCACAGGGTCCTATGTGTGCACAATCAATTACACACTCAATGTCCATCAAGGCAACCCATTGCTTCATATCTGGGAGTTCCTATAGCCAAACACAGGTCACATTCAAACACCATTTTTTGTTAAACAAAAAGAAGCCCTGGATGAGAACACAATGTTTTCCTGCATTCGAGGCAGGAAAAATTGATAGTGGATATAATGTATTTATTATCCCCCCAAAATTTGAGGAACCAAAAATTTAAATTAATAAATGTTTAAGAACTTGGACTCTGAAAAGGGAACATCTAATATTAAAGGAAAATTTAACTCCTTAAATCAGGAGTGCCATGGCTGGCACCTGATCTCCTGCTCTTAGAGAAGGGGAGTTAACTGTCCACCACTCCTGTTGGTATTCCTTTGCTAATTGCTGGTCATAAAGATCCCCCAGCCCATGAGATAACTGACAGACCCTGTGATGCTGTAACCCTGCAAACCCATGCCCTGTCTTATATCACTCAAATGTATCTCACTTAAAATATATAGCCACTGCTTGACTCTGTACTTTGTGTGACCTGAAGTAACCATGGAAACTCTGTAATTTGTTGCCTTCAACATTATGATCTTCCCCTTCAAAAGTTTCTCTTTTTGCCTGGTTGGCATCTTGTTTGCCCACCATGTAGTGAGATCCTGGCTGGCCAGCTTGAAATAAAAAAAAACCTTTTGCTTTTGCATCAGAGTCTCGACTCCTTGGGTTAGTCTCTGGACACCGCGAACCTGGCACAACAGTAAATGATATTGAAATTCCTGTCTCTGCAGTTTTATAAAAGGTCCAGGTTGGGAATAGAAGCCAGAGCCAGGGGTTCCTGTGCTGTGTCTTTAAGCACACTCTAACCCTTATGGAAGTGCTCTTGTCACTCAAGCCAAATTATCGAATAAGGGGCATCAGTCCAAACAGCCAGTCACAAGTCTTGCAGGTTGACACTTCCTGGAGCCATCCTGCAGGCTTGGTTTTACAGCAGAACAGGCTTCAGTGGAATGATTGCTGTGCTGTGAGTGCTACTGTATGGGATTGTGAGGGGACCAGGGATGAACATAGAAGCCACAGTATGGTGAGCAAAGGGCTGCTATCCCAAGATGGGGAGGTCAAAATGGAGAGGCATGGGAGATGGTGTGGCAGGCCCTCCTGGAGGCTGTGTGTGATTCAGTGGCCACAATCCATGTTTTCTGAGGTTCTATGTGATCCTAGCATCTCCCCAGACCCTGGTTCTGGCTGATGAATACTTCATGCTGTGGGCTGCATCTGTGGAAGGCATTTTGATCAGGGCTCTTTGTGTAGAAACATCTTTGTAGTCAACACCAACATGCTTTTGGTGCATAAGGAAGGCAACTTGACAAACTTGGAGAGGACTAGTTTCTTCAGTGTCTTGTAGAAGTTCGCATTTCTCAATTAACATTTATGTGTAAGATCTATTTGGAGTTAATTTTGTGCATGGTGTAAATGGCATTCTTTTTCATTCTTTGTATTTTTTTTATATTTATTTACTTATTTGTGAGACAGGATTTCTCTGTATAGCTTTGGGGCCTGACATGGAACTTTCTCTGTAGTGTGCTCTAGCAGCAAACTAATAGAGATATGTCTGCCTTTGCCTCCCACGTACAGAATTTAAAAGGGTGGGCCACTAAAGATATCTGTAAATGGCATTCTTATGTTGGATCGCACTCCACAACTAAGCTGTGATGCTGAAGAGAAGAATTTTTGATATAAAGAAATTACCAATTCTTAGGTGATAGTAAGTCCTACAAACAGAATTTAGTTCTGGGAGGACTGATCTAAAATAATCCAAAAATAAACATTATGCTAACTAGGCCTGTTACAGTTTCAGATGCTAAAATACACATTTGTTCTCCAGGATTGTACAGATATTTGGCTCCAAACATTGGCAAAGGTTAAACACCTGATTTACAAACAGACCCTAGGCCCTTCCCCATATCATAGAACATGGCTTTTATAAGCTGTTCAAGGGGACATTACTGGGTCACAATGATCATTAGGGTATGGTGTGCCATAAAGTTGCAGTTTCCTTCTAGAGAAAATCACAGTTCTGCCAGATGGGC
>JAOBRD020929789.1:16803-46198 GCA_027575215.2 Hydrozoanthus sils | reverse complement strand
TTCGATTTTTGAGTTCACAGATGACAACAGTTTTAATCTGGAACTTAAAAAAATAAGCTTGATAGGGACTTTAAAAAATGAGTATCAGAAACAGGCACATAAAGCATCTAAGTGTCTAAAAATGCGCTAATTACTTACTATACTGTATATATTTATAATATATAGATAATTATATATAAAATAGGTAAAAATAAGTACTATTTAAATTGATAAAATATAAAATCATGTAACATTGAATTTGAAGATCAGTCTATTTATGTCTATTTTAATTACGACAATGTTTGAACCTTAAGTTTCGGGAAAATAATGACACTAAATTTACAAAACAGGAACAGTATGACTCAACAGATAACACATTTCACCCAGAGGAAGAACTTAAGTATTAGAAGATGATGAATCAGACTACTTCTTCTACTTATTTCTTAAAAAGTATTTAGTTTTCTTTACTTGGGGAATATGTTATTGATCGGGTATAAGGGATTATTCGAGCTAATATTTAGCTTTACCAACCAAAAGGCGTCTCTTTCGTGTTGTAGATAACGTGGAAAAAAGGTGATTTTTGCTTGAGTATGTGGAGAGATGGACAGGTACGTTTGAATTGACTATGTTAATTTAAATGATTTCAAGACTATTAATGTACATTTTTCTGATGACTTTAAGGTATAACCAAACAAAAGTCAGATAGGTAGCCTCGGATTCTGTTGGGTTTTTTTGTGTCTGTCTCATATAAGTGCTGTGAACTTGTAAATGCAGAATTTATAATTGTGTATTAGTGATGAATAATCAATACCTAATTTCTTTCGCACATGAACAAGATTTGACAAATCAACCAAATAATGAAATCATTTTGTACTGAACGAATGACGTCATATCCACCCCCAGCTGATAAATTTGTTCAAATTTTGCTCATTATCTGCTCATCTGAGTTTTGTTTATGTTATTGTGCTCCAATTGTATAGTTTGCTCATATTTTGCGCAAATTTCCTACCGTTTGAATAAAACTTCTGTAAATAAGTATTTCAATATTTTTATATCAAAAAGCGATTTCAGTGAATATTTTATTTGCTACGTTGGAGTCCCTTGTTCATCAAAAACTGATCTGTATACAACATTAATCTGTGCGTTTTATACAGCATAATAATAAAGATAATCATTATTATTGTTAATACTGTTGTTTACATTGGTTTTTATCCATATATATGATCTACAAAGTAATGCAGAAGATTGTTTTGGATATTTATTGCAGTAGTAGATTTGGTTAGTTCTAAATTAATGTATGTTACATCAGATTGGAAATCGTAAGAAAACGATAGTACCTCTTCATTTAGGATTGCGTGGATTTTGTTACAATGCGAAATTGTACTTTGATGTCGATTTTTTAACGGTCTCATTCAATTGATACTGCGAGATTTGCCGTTATACCTTTCGTTAATATTGTTAGTGTTATTATTTTTTCTCGTGTTTTTATTTTATTATTGTCATCGTTGTTTTCAGTGCTATAGTGCAAAGATAGACGAAATTCTTCAAGATGGCGCAAGCTGCAAGATAACTTTCTTGGACTTTGGGAATTCGGAAGTAGTTCCGCTAAACTCGTTAAGTAGCATACCAATCGTCTCGTGGGTAAGTTTTTTGGATCTTAAAGATATTTTCCGACCTCTTTAAATATCGCTTTTTGTTTATTTTATGCCTTCATGCCTAGAATGATAAAAAACAAAGAAAATGAATTAACTTTAAGATAACGTTAAGCACGTCATCGCGTTAACATGCCGGAGTACTTGTTAGTAGTTTTCTCTTTACAGAAATGCCAGTGTCTGGTTAAAAAATAACGAAAATAGGAAATAGAGTTAGTTTAAGATAGGTATATATGTAATTATCTTCAGTACAAAGTATTATATCTGTATATAAGAACTGGGTCATCGTTAGCTCTTTCTCTTACATATTTATCTGTAGATTTTTAGTAGTTACAAATGCTTTAAAATGTTCGATTTTAAGGTAAGTGTACCCAACAAGTATTTTTTTCTGCCGTTAGGTTTGATATCGTATCATATCATAACTTAATTACCCTCGTCAATATCTTCTTTGTTAATATGTTGTGTCAGAGTGAAGCAAATCGAGCCCAGGCTCCAGCAGTTTCCACGGTGGCTGTTCCGGTCTATGCCACTCCTCAGCCCGTCAGTATTGTACCCAGACCCCCGGTAATGATTCCTGTATCGAGACAACCTTATCACGTGGCTGCCAGACCAGTTGTGCCGCAGTCGGCCCAAGTTCTCCCTCAGCAAGTGCAATGGCAACCTCAGATGACGTACGAAATGAGACCACAGGGATACCAGCCGCAGGTGATACAATATGGAGCAATTCCCCAGCCGCCCAATACTGCCTCCCAAGGGCAGGCATATTTTCAAGCAGTTGCTCCCACGGGAATGCAGTTTGTTGGAACCGTCGGCCAAAATGGTGAGTTCTTGCAGATTTGGCACCGCCATTAGAAGTCGTGAAACAGTGTTTGAAATTTAACTTTTTTCAAATAGCCAGCTGGCTACCAGTGGCAAAAATTTAGTAGTTTGAGCTCAATTTTTAATAGCCAAATATGTTTTAACGTGTAATCCATACTGTCCCTGCGTCTGTAGCTGTATGCACAAGAATTTGTTTCAAAATTTGTTTCCCAAGAAAGCTTCATTTGTTCATCACATTGACCATCATTTTATTAGAAGCAGTAACTCTTAGTTAATCATTCATGATGGTTTCGCACAACCTTGTAGTAGCAAGCTGGCTGCACTGACAGTTATCGCTAAAAAAGGCCACACTAATGTTCAACCCTCCGCAAGACCGGGGATCACACCCAGGGCCTCACGCTTGGCAGTCACTGATCTTACCAACTGAGACAAGCACGAAAATGTGCAGTGAGGTTAGATGTTGATAGGTGGGGTAGATTTATAGGCTCGGGCCAAGCTGTACTGTCCTTAAATCCCACGACCAATTCCCAGCTGGCCCCGTAGCTCAGTTGAATAGAGCAACGTAGATCTGTTTCGTAGGTTGTGGGTTCAAATCCCACCGAGGTCAAAGA
The DNA here is from genome assembly GCA_027575215.2 of Hydrozoanthus sils. Lineage (NCBI taxonomy): Eukaryota > Metazoa > Cnidaria > Anthozoa > Zoantharia > Hydrozoanthidae > Hydrozoanthus > Hydrozoanthus sils. The sequence goes on along the minus strand of JAOBRD020929789.1, from coordinate 43,137 downwards.
TTTCTTCTCATTTCTTTGTGTGGGTTTATGGGGTTCTTTGTTGATGCTGTAGATCAGCGAAACTTGGATTGTACGCCGTTCCAGTGGTATGGCCTCACTTGAATCTATATATGCTGTGCTTACACATATGCCATTGAAGGACATCACTACCGTATTATAATTATTACAGATCCTCTAAGTGGCTCAGCAGGGGTGGATCTTGAAATTCCGAGAAGTGTTTCAAACACAAACCCAGGGTACTCCAAGCAGAAGAAGCAAGGAAAACCAACTCAGCAATATTATGTTGCACCTAGATACCAGAAAGCAAGAGAAAGCACGACTAATAGCTAAGAATTTGTAGTTTTTTATTTCATAACATATATTTTCAAGTCATACAAATTTTTTTCGGCAGAAGTAGCTACACCAGTTTAAATAGAGCAATCCTTCCGCACGGCGGGTGCTGCAAGGCTGCGATCTTCAGTTGCTCATATTTATTGTAGTTGTTTTCGTAGACATTATATTAAAATTAATATATGCAAAACACTATAGGAGAATAGAAACTCATAAGACTTTTACGTTATGTAGTTAACTGGCATAAGTTATTGTAAGTTTTATTGTCTTAAACCGTTGTTTTTCCTCAAAGATTTGTTTGAAATGTTCGACCGTAACATCTTATCAATTTTAAGATTTTCGTTGGGTTCATGTAATTTTCTATCTCTGGAAACGTAAGCGATTTCATTTCTGTATATACTGTAAATTCTCTGTAAAGGCTTCGGAGGGATTAATTTCTTTCAAGCTCCTTTTAGGAAGGACATTCATATGCCGTTTTCACATAAGAGGACGGGCAAGTCGTCTGACGATTTGTTCGTCTTAGTTTAAAAGGGAAACGAACATACCGTCTGGTGTGGGCCATCATAAATTTGCGCCACGCGTACAACTGGCGTACAAACAGATAAATGTCGCCATATGCTAGTGCCATTCTTCTTCCTTGATACAAGGACAACTTGTTCAACAGTTTGCTCGACAGATTTGCGTTTAAGACTTCTTTAGTGGATTTGTTCGTCTAGACTAACAGGCCGTTCACGAAAAATCGTCTGAAAAGACGAACAAACAGACGGGTAAATTGAGACGACTTGTTCGTCCAGAATTGTGTTCGTCTCGTTTTCACACTCAGACTTGTTAGACTGAGACGATTTGTTCGACCCCTAATGTGAAAACGGCTAACAAAACTCGAAAGATCAAACTTAGCCGTGAGAAACTGAAATAGTTGGCGTTTTGAGCGTCGGCCCTTGTACTGAGTGGCTTTCTTGGCAAAAAAAAAGTTGATAACTAAACCCAAAATACTGCAGTATTAACCCATTTACTCCGAAATGCATCAAATGACGTGTTGTTAAATTCTCCCAACAGCAACCCATACTTTTCTTGTTACCAGCTTAGGATAATTTCACTTTTCATCTTCAGTAGTTTGCTTTCTTTGATCAATTCTCATTTTCACATTACCAAATGTAAACATTTGTTTGTGTCTTGTAAGGAGGAGTCAGCTTTCGTTAAACTGTTTGGGTTTAAAGAGGTTAAGTTCGTAATTACTTCTTCTTTTTGGTTACTGATAGTTCCTTTTTTGTTCGTTTTCTTTGTCAAAGTAAGAGACGAGGGTGGAGGGGGGAAGCTCCCCTAGCCAAAGAGGGGCTAGCTAGAGAATTTACGGTAGTTGTTGATATTTCTGTTAATTACAAAGGATATAATTATTTTGTTTTCGCTTTCTACTGCGAAAGGTGTAACAATTTCGTTCTTCAGTATTTATGTTCTCCGTGTAATTTTTTTCGTGGTCCGTGACTAGTTACGTAATAATTGTTTTGCGAGATGGTTGATAAGTGCTTTGGACTTTTAGGTTGTTTTTTCTAACAACCAAGCTAAAGTACTAAGTCAATATTAAAGGATATTGCCGGATTTGGTTCCAAATCGGTGTCATTATTTCAAAGAAAACTTTTTAAAAAAAATCGAAAGTGTTTCTTTAATCATTCTACATCGTCACATTTCAATGTTTCAAGTTTAAGCTCCTGATTCGGATTCAAACATTGCTGACAAAGTTAAATAATAATGACAATTATCTCATAGCCAAAATATAGTTAGTCAAATATATAAGAAATACATTAACACTTGTTCGTTGCAATGCTGAGAAAATGTCATTATATGTGGTAGTATTTTATTCGTTTGCCGTTTGGTTGTAAATTCTCAAGCAATTTCTAATTTAGCTTTTGTTGAAATTAGTGCTTGTTGTTCAAGTTTCTCATATTCTATAACTTTATTACAATATTTATGCTTTTTCATCAAATGTTGCAACTTTCTATAGGGGTATTTGGCTGTTCCAAAAAAGAGGTTGAAAATGACACTAGCGTTTGGCAAAGCTTGGTTTGGTTAAAGCCTTGATTCCCATAGTTTTTAACTGACTAGATAAGTAATCGTGCTTAGTTATTAGTCGAATTGACCGTTCTGAAAAAGACGGTGGCTGTACACTTTACCACGTGCATTGTGAATTTTAAACCGCTAAAAGAAACTCGGGTATCAGCTGCTAAAACTCTTCCTTGTCTTAACAACACTGTGCATGTCAAATTTGATGGTTACGAATTCTCTCTATGCGTTTTTATGGACAATTTTAGACGTTAATGCGCTAGGAAATATGGGTAAATATACAGGTCGCCATCTTTTTGCATAATCCAATGATTATGCTGTCACCTGAGCATCATGAAGAAGACACCGACCATGCGCTGAGAGTTGAGCGCTGTGATAAGTTTTCCCCCAACGTGGTCTCGGAGTTCAGTGGTGTCGGCAGTTCAGTCAGCACTCGACCAGTGTTTTTTAGCGTCCACTAAAGAGCTCATTGAACCTCTACTGGCCCAATACACTGTACTAAAGACCAAAACGCACTTCCTAAAATGGCACTTAATTCGATTACGCAACAACGTTCAACTGAAACTGATAAACCTGGCCCATCCCCCCCCCCCCCCACACACACACCTACCCGACGTCCCTCTGCCAGTTCTCCCTTTTATGGGTCTGTGACTAAAGCTATAGGCGGTTTTCAGCCGATGTAATGATAACAAACAAACCTTTTCGAATTCAAACATCTTCCAGACATGAAACAAAGAAACCTTTTTGTGAAACCACCAGTAAAATAATAGTTGGCTCACTTATAACGATTGAAACCCTCCTGTAGCAACACAGATCGGACGAGAGTCGATGTAGAAGCTAATCGAACTACACCGCCCAACTAGGCAGAAACAAATACTGTAGTTGAAGCCCACGCAGTTTGTCGACGGCGGCCTTCCTACTCTTTAAATAGCTGTTGTGTTGATAAAAACTCGTTTTTATCAGTTGTACCGTTTTTATTACTGCTGTAGAGTACCTAGAAATGTTTAAGGAAGTTGCTCTTTGTATAACGCTATTCGGCTTGGTAATTCCACGTTTCTGTCAAATATTTTTTTATATTGAATAAGTTCTTTGGAAAGTTTAAAAATTACTGAGCTGTATAAACAGGTTTTTATATGATATTAATTAAACATAATTTTCTTTGAAAAGTATACTGCTGTCATCGATCTAATGGAAATATTAACGTGGGTGTTAGTTACACATTAACAACAACTTTATTTGTACCTTCCAACTTACATTACGGTGTATCGGACACAATATATTACTTATTAATTAGACATTTTCACACTCGTGCGCAGTGCGTATATCCCACTGTTTTGGCGGGCCACAGGTCTTACAAATGACACCGTATCCAGTCGTCCAGACAAAACAAAGGGAAATAAACACTGCAAATGATTATGAATTACTGTACAAAGGCAAAAACAATTTTATACCTCGTAAACCACAACCTTTGTAAGACCTGTGGCCCGCCAAAACAGTTGGATATGCGCACTGCGCGTAAGTGCGAAAATGCTTTATTATAGCAAGGATGTTCCCTGGATATAGGAACATCGGAGAGAATTTACAATAATATTATTGATCGGATCTATATGGAGAGGGCGGGTTTGCAATAACTACTGAGCTAACTAGTAAGACTACTTGCCAAAGCTAGCGTTTGCTTTTGAAGAAAACTTCAAGAGTTTCTGCTTTTGGTGTTCGAACACAGACCGGTCGTATCGGAACTGTCGGCAAACAGAACGATTCGAATTTTTCAGACGGTGAAATTAAAACACTTTTTGTTTCGAGCTTTTCGAAAACCTCTGTTATTTTTCCAAGAACTTGCCAGATGCGACATTTTGTTCAGGGGCTTTACAGTGGTTTCAGTGACTGTGGAAAAAGTGTAATAAAGAAAACGGTTGCTATGGTTTTTATATGGAAAGGGTGGTATCAAAGATCTTGTACAAAATATGTCCTTTATGAGAACCATCTACCGTATCAACGGAGTAAGATTTTATGCAGCACTCTAGCCATGGTCGCTTGTTCACGACTCGTACTTCAGCAGGATCGATCTCATTTTCCTGGTTCCCTATCAGGAAGCTTAACTTTTCAAAGATTAATTGTTGTGTTGCTTCATTTTCAAGAAACCTGTCTGCAGGACGTGGGAGATCTGGTAAAAATGTACAAGCATCTTGGTTAAACAGCTTCGCGTGAAGAAGACCTGTGTTGTCTTCAAGAACCAAAGAGAACAAGTAAACTGGTTGCAAGTCTTCTCCACACCTACGGCACTTCGAGTTAGGTTTTTGCTCTGATGAATTAGGTGAATGTTCGGCATATACCGCCATGTTACTATGAATATCTTGCTCTATAACATTTTGTTGAAAGGAAGGTTCAAAAGTCTCTTGTTTAACAGGAAAAACGTTCAGGCAATTGCTGCAGCTTTGTTGTACAAAATCCTTTATTCGACTGGGCAAGTACATCGCCGCTTTGACCCGAGCCCTGAACTTGTATGGTACAACAGGATGTGACTTGATGTTCTTAATACTGGTGAATTCCACTAACGGATAACCTGCTATGGTAGAGGACAGTTGGAGCGCTCTGGGAACTGTAGCCTCTTCAAAAATGCTACCTGGTAAGTTGGAACGATTCTGTACTTCCTTCCGCTTCACCGAACAAGTCACGTCACCAGGTTGTTGAATTTGGGTTTCACTCTTGGTTTCTGGAAGTGTGGGTTTGGATTTTTGTATCTCATCATTTGTTTTAACTGTTGTTTGACGCTGAGCTTGCCTTAACCGAGTAAAATTGCGACTTGGGTTAGGATTCATATCGACGGACACAGGGGCGTCTAATATAGCCTTGATTTTCTCCCTTGTGGAGATGATTGTAGGGTCTTTGTTACAAGGAGTATTGATACCACGGCCTAACATGGTGCCTTCGTTGACTTTCATTGATACTGTTAGAGGTAAGGAACTCTGCAAATGAAAACGACACAAAACTTAAGTTTTCAGATTTTTCCCTCTCGAACGTTCCAAGTACAAAGTCTGTTCGAGAATGTAGTATAGGGAGGGCGAAAAAACGACTCCGAATCAATTAAGTATAATCCCACGCAAATTTGTTGTAAAACGTATTATTTTTTGAGTTGCCTTTTTTTAAAAGTCCTAGTTTTTCTCTAGACGCTACCATGACTTGCGGTATTGTTCTACGTTCTGGCGACTTTCTACGCATGTCATACTGCCATTCTCTGATTTGGGCATAAGGGTCTTTGCATCTTAGGCCCGTTTCAAACATCACGTGCGTTACTGTTATGCGAAGCTCACCTGAACATAGGAAATACGACTTCAGCACACGCCTTAAGCACAGCGTTTGAAAACAACACGCGCCATTGTCAGGTAGCGCGAGAAACTGACCCCTGCTATACGACTTTAGCTCGAGCTAATGGAAGTTTGTTTCAGACGGCGTGCTTAACTCGTGACAGAGTCGAGCTAGTTTAGAACGGCTGTAGCTTAGTGTTTGAAACGGGATGAAGTTTTTTTCACACCTGGTATCTACTATCTTGGTCTTATGAATGTATTTTTGTGCCTAGGGCAGTTTAATTTCAGTTTAAAGGGGGATTGTCTCAAATTGTTATCGCTAGTGACAACATCCAGTTTCATAAGTCGAGTAACCAAAAGTTAGATACTCTATCAGATGGAAAACGCTTGAAGCGTTCGGTTTCTCGTTGCTTCCAAAAATGTTTAGGCGAACTAAGTATTTTAATAACAAGTAGCCAAACTCAGCTCAGGGGAGGGGGGGGGATAGATTGGGTGGATTTGCACCCCCTCTTTTTTTTACACTACTGAAAAAAATAGAAAAATAGGACACGATTCAACAAAGGTATGTCACAAAGTGTCGATAAAACAGGCAAAATATTTGCAAGTTTACAGACAATCAACGACTTTAGAGCCCACGGAATACAGTTATTGATGATATCTACCCCCCTTTTTGCAATCCTGTATCCGCCCCTGCAGTTAAACTTGCATTAAAAAAATCTACGGTGATCTTTGGAGTGACAGTAGCTCGCACAACTTGATCATCTAGTTTATTGACTTCACCACTCTTGGGAAGTCGGAAATCTAGCAGGTTTTACAACTCAATTAGTATAGGATTCTGAAGCCTTAAGGTTAATGTGCAGAAGGCTTCACTAACTGAGAAGGTGCTGCCTTTACTTTAACATCTGCAAACGGTTAGATCTTTGGGTCGTCTGAGGTAAAAACACTTAACCCTGGGGGAGGTAAACTCCCTCAATTGGTATGATAAAGGTACTCGTCATATTTTTTAAGAATCAAAATTGACAGTTTTTTTCACGCCTTGGTAATTTTAGGGTTTTTTACATTTCCAGGTGAGGTTCCAGTGGGGGAGGTAAACTCCCTCAATTGGTATGATAAAGGTACTCGTCATATTTTTTAAGAATCAAAATTGACAGTTTTTTTCACGCCTTGGTAATTTTAGGGTTTTTTACATTTCCAGGTGAGGTTCCCTATCCTTTGTACTTCAAAGTCTTAACAATTGGATTGTAAAACCGATTACCTCAAGAATGGTAAAGCAAGAAGCCCTAAAATCCTAGTACAAACCTCTGGAGTAACCTGTATATTGTTGATATAGATATATTCACCAACATCCAAAGCTCTGGCCTCCTCTATGTGGTTTTCAAACAAGCACACATCCACTGTCCAGCCTTGTGCCTTTTTCGCCAGCTCTGGGGAAGTAAACCAGGCACCCTCATTTATTAGTGCAATACAAACTGACTGACACATTGGGCGCGTTCCATCCCAAACCCTTAACACATAACATCTCTCTTTCCCTAAGTACTGCTTGGAAACCACTTGACAGGCGAGGTTGAAGAAATGGTGTACAGGCTTGACTTCGTTTAACGTCCTGAGGAACGACTTGAAATTGAGGGAATCTTGGGAGGCTGCCCATGTCTTCAGCTTCCTCACTTGCCCTTTTTCTTCTTCTGTGAATATGCACGGCTGTATTGAAGGTACTCTTGGGTCAATAGGCATTTCCTCTCGGCCATCAAACACCATCCTAGTAATAAAACATGTAAAAGTGCAAATAGAGTTACAAAGAATGTTATGACACAAAGGGAAAACGAAGACTGACTTTGAATTAAACACAGCCCTAAATTAGCTGTTAATAGCAGCTTGGATTGAAAAAATAACACTTAATACATTTCAACCATAATTGATTATTGTCTATTCAGTGTTTTATACTATTTCATATGTTCTTTACCTATGATGCAGGAAAACATAAAATACTGAGTGGATAGTCATGAGAGAGCTGGAAAATCATTATGAGAGTGACTGGACTGTCATCAAGAGAGTGGCTGGATAGTCATCATGGGATTGACTGGATATTCATGAGAGTGACTGGATAGTCATCATGAAAGTGACTGGATAGTCATCAAGAGAGTGACTGGATGGTCTCATGAGAGTGATTGGATAGTTATCATGAGTGACTGGATAGTGATCAAGAGAGTGACTGGATAGTGATCAAGAGAGTGACTGGATTAGTCATCAAGAGAGTGACTGGATAGTCATCATTAGAGTGATTTGATAGTCATCATGAGAGTGACTGGATAGCTTACTTTCTTTGCTACTCTTCAGTGGTCAGAGTATGGGTTTTTAGAATTCAACTGATAAGGTTTTCCAAAGCCAAAGATTACAGTATAATTTTTTCAAGAAAACACAAAGGTCTAACCAGCTGACAATATTTGACAGTCCTTTCTTCCATTTTAAGCTCAGGGAGAGGAGGGTACTCACCCAAAGTTGGGTAGGAGAGTACCACCCAATCTCTTTTATGTTTAAAAACTCTGACCCTGTTTATGTTATTATGTTATAAATTTCTATACCCTAGCTGTTTATGAACACATAATTATTCTGAGCATCAAGACTACTACCTCATCTATGATGGCTAAAGAGGTGACTATAAATACCCTGTTTTAAATATTTCGGGCTTCAAAAAAAAACTCTGGTTGAAAAAGTATATCTTGAAGGGTGGCAAGGCCCCATATAACTTATAAATGGGAGTACCCCTCCCCTCCACCCCAGGTTTTAAGGTAATTCCCCAGTTTTGCATTGCGCATCTTTACTGCGCATACTAGAGATTTTGAATATTTACACATTTTTGTCATATTCTAGTGAATGTTGAGCTCTCAAAGACATATCAGAAAAAATACTGCAAAAAAGAAGTTTTCTTCATAATGTATGTGGCTTTTTGTTTAACTCGTCCCAGTCTCCCCTCGGAAATGGGGTAAAACGCATGTTTTGCCAGTTTTCCTAAATAAGCACAGGTGCCCCACAATTTTTTTTTGTCAATCTATCAAATTTCAACAGAACTCTCTGAAGAGAAGAAACAGGAAAAACCTGAGTTTTGCAAGTGTGGAAAAATATAAAAAAATATATACAAGAATACACTGTTTCTTTAGGTATTGGAAATGTAGCATCAACAAAAGCACGCAAAAATGTCTCCTTATCAAAAATGTTTTTGCTGAAAATCACAAGAAAATTATTCTCCTAATCCAGAAGAACTCTTTATGTTTCTTCCTTTATTTCTCTTATGCTTCTCGATATTATCTTGGTTGGCGGCCACATGAGGAATTGATAGTTTTAATTTCAAGCTCACAATAACAGAAAAATAGCCCAGGAGGGGGTATTTGTATCAATCATATCTCGAAAGTTAACATGGGCACACTCCTTTTTTATTCCATTTTTGCAGTTTATATATAATGATTCACAAATAAAGAAAGTTTGACAAAAATCTAAGTGTGGGTTCTATTTCAATGGAATGACCTTAAGACCAGAAGTGAAGGTCTGACTATTGTTGAAGCCTGAGCCATTCTGCAGGCAGTGTTAATCAGATGGCAGCCAAGTGAAGAGTTGCAGCAATAACAACTTCCACTCAAATTTTCACAATACCATCCATGGGTGGCAGAAGAAAAAATATTGGGGGGGGCACAGTGGAAATTGCAAAAATTCCAAAAGACAAGAAAACAGTCAATTATCAAGTTCGATGAACTCTGAGTAATATTTTAAAAGTACATAATTAGCATAAAATCTGAGTTGCCATTTAAATTTGCTTTGTTATTCAGGAAATTATATGAGGGGGGGGGGTGTTCACCCAACCAAATTATTGGTGGGACAGGGCTCCTATCCCAGCCCCCTCAATTCCACTGCCCATGCCATCCTCTCCAATATAAAAGCATCATACCAACAACTGGGAACTTAAGGACAAACAGGGTATCAGCATTTTCCAGTAATCATTAAAGGTGTGTTAACCCTAGAGACGCAAATGCAAGTGCCCTTCCACTCACACTTGGAAATTTGTGAAGCAAGAGCAAAAGCAAAAGATGTGTGCAAGAAAAAGGAAATTTTCCTTTTCTTATGTCTGCATCTGCATCTCCAGTGTGAACATGCCTTCAAGACTCAGTTTGTACTTGCCAGGAAAACTCTGGTGTTCTGTTAGCCCCCTGCAGTTCTCCATTATACTTCCCAATACTCAGTTGCCGAAAACATAGAACATCACCAACAGCACGAATAGATGGCAGGTTTTCTTTTTCTTTCGCAAACAAAACACACTTGAACCCAGAGGGTAATGAGCAATCCACAAGACTCAATGAAGAACAATAATCAGATCCTCTTGTCTGGAAGGGTTTCTTAAAGAACTTCACTACCCCAAACACATTAACTGTGGAACGACTGTGCAGTTTTGCTAGTTCAGTGTATATCCTCTTTGGTTCTTCCATTCCTAAAGGGTAAAATGTCAATTATTGCAATCTGTGGTTTGGCTTTGAGATTATAAGTTATAATACTTATATTCAGTATCCAGTGTAAATATAATTGAGTATAAAGTTCAAAAATATCAAAGTCAACTAAAAAAACTTTGTTTTGTTTTAACTCACAATATATATCTTGCAGACTGTCAACATTTCAAGTAACAATTACTTGCCTGATTTATTCTCTGAACCAACAACTAAAACTCCAAATCTCTGTTCATATTATGCCGAGGAAGCCCTAAAATTAACTGCACTGTATGCAATTGTCAAAATTTTGTCTCTGGCACCCTAAGTGGTACCAAATTGTTAAATTTTTACCCCTAAGAGGTACAATGGTATCCCTGTGCCAAAAAGATGGGATCCCCCCCAGGTACTTATCAATGTCACACACAAGGAAGGGGTGGGAATATGCAGGATGTGCTCAGAACTTTGGACATAGTTATAACTATTTCATTCAAACCCTATAACCACAAAGAATGATTGAAGTTCTGAGTTTCCTTCCTTGGGCAGGGATCTAAATCAATTCACAAGATTCTTTTTCAAATATATATAAGTACAAGCAAGATTTCAAAATCAACCATCCATTTGCACCATCCTATTCTGTTTATACCATCCCCCTTCCATCCAACCCAACTCAACCATGCCGCATAGGACATAGATTGGCAGATGCAAAAATTTTGGCTAAGTTCCCATACCCACCCAAATAACTTCATTATGCATATGACACTATTGATTTTCAGACTTATTTAAACTAATTCACAAGATTCTATTTCAAAGTACAAGAAAGAAGATCCTCTTTTTTTCAGAATCATTCATCCATCCTTCCTCTTTCTCCAGTACTCCCACACCATCCCCAACCTGCAGAGGTGCCAACTCTCCCGCATTTGACTTGCGCATTTTCGCTTGATCTCCCACTCTCCTGCGTTTTACAGAAATCTCCTGCATTCTTTAATAAAGTTTTGATAAATAAAAAGTCTACAACAACAACAATACGCTGTTCATTTGTTCCTGACTCATGAAACACAATGCAACATAGACTACCATGAGTGAGTGTTCTGATTTTTCACTATCGCTGTTATTACGCTTCCATACAAGATTATCTGAACAGTTGTATGTATAAATAGGCCGCATAGGAGATTTGACCAGTGAGGTAATGTGAACAGTACACAATAAAACTTCTAGCCCCCAAAAAATCTCCTGCATTTTGAAGTTTGAAGGTTGGCATCTCTGCCATCCCGGGTAACAGTCATTTGAAATTATCTTGATCCACCATAAGGTGAAGAAATGATTTGCACCATCCTATTCTGTTTACTGCCCTCCCCCCTCCCCCTACCATCCAACGCAGCTAAGACATAGAATAGATTGGCAGGTGCAAAATTTTTTATCCCAATGACCGAAAGAAATTCTAAACAAACAGGTTTTTTGAATAAAAGAACTAAAAGAATATATGTTTGTGTAATCTACAGATAACGTTTTGTCATTTAAAAGTCAAACTGTATAAGAAATACCCTAAAGAATTTAATCTGCATTGGCCAGACTGCAATATGTACGCAGAGCCAGTAACGTGCTGAATTACCTGCTTATTTACCAACCAGCTAATATATGACTGCCGTTCAACAGTTTCAGTCTTGTTGATAACAGTTAAAACAAAATAATTTGATCATGATGAGTTAATTCGCTTCAGAATCGGCAATACTTTGACAACCTTTGACACACTCTCCTGTGTCTGTCTGTCATGATGGCCAGCGGTTAACATTAATTTAATTCAAGATGGCGGACTATTCGAACTTTGTATCGCAACGTCAAATAGACGTGGAAAAGCAACAAAGGAGAAAAGCAAGAAAAGAAATTCTACAACAAGTAAGCCCTTACCATTTATTCAAGTGCAATTATGTAAAGTCTACTTTGTCTAACACCTCCCGTTGCTCGTTATTTAGGCAAAGGCTGAGTACGAGCGAGAGCAGCTTCGCCGGGAGAAGAAGAAAGCAAGTGGCGAGGAAACATGGATGTTGCCATCACTAAGTAAACGGATTAGAGAAGATGTTAGTAATGGTGTGAAGTGACTCATTTTGCATGTTAAATTGCATTAAAGGGTTTTGTGATGGGTTGAAAGAGGGGAGCCTCTGTTTCTCAAGAGTGCCTCGAAGAGTTGAAAGAAACTAAAAGCACAATCCTGTTGTTAGTGTGTTATAAACTTTTTGGTAAATTTCAGTTTGGGATATACTTATGAGTTCTTGTTCCAAAACTAAATATTGGCTACTATATTCGTTACTTAAATATTTATAAGCATTCACGTCTGTTAAGCCTGTATATATAACGTCACTGTACAGAAGTTATCCCAAGCATTTTTAAGTGGTGTTATGGTCATCAGGATTATCAAGAATATCATCATCATGTTTATCATAATTATCATCAGCAGCAGTAGCATCATAATTATTAGGGATCTTACCAATAAGGACGGCAACATTAACGACATCGGCTTACAAAATACACCCTTCTGGTTTACCATTTGTGACATGTCTGGCTCGTTTGCCTTCTTTTTTGTTCTAGTGACGCTTTATGAATAGAAAAAGATTAAAGCTCCCTGCATAAAGATATAAAAAGATTGAGAAAATTCTTTGTTGGTCATTTGCACAGCTATAAGAACTCCAAAATTAAGCTTTTCACATTGTAATTTTGAAAATGACTATGTGCAGGTAGCCAGCATGGTGCAGTCCAACATGCAGTTATTGTATTCACTACTGCACTCTGCTGTCATCATCAATGTTGCCGTCCTCATTGTGTAAGGTCCCTAATAGCAGCAGTATCATCATATTCATTATGATCAGCAGCATAAACAGCAATATCATCATTACCTCCATTTTAGTAGAAGCAACAGCATCACCATCATTACTGTTGTCATCATCAGTATTTGCTGTCATCAGCACCACTAAGTAATTACTACCATCGGTATCTTCAGCATTTCCACCATCACCATCACTCTCTTCTTCATCAGTATCACTGAACTGTCACCAACTACCACCACTATGGTCACTATCACAGGGCTCAAATTTGCCACCTACAGGAGGCCAATGCTACCAAAAAATGACAGCTAATTATTACTAGATTATTTAAAATTGTAGGCAGCTTGCTAACTAGTGTAAGATTGTGTGAAACCTTTGAGACTGATTAACTAAGAGTTATTTATTCTAACTAGTAAAATGAAAAACAGTGAAAAAAATGAAAAAAATCTGGAAACAAATACAACTGTTCTTGCTCACATAGATACAGACGCAGACACAGTACAGATTACACATTGGAAATATATATGGCTACTAAAACTTGTGCTAAGCTAAAGTTTTGTCTCTGATAGCTATAATAGTTTTCACTGCCACTACCATTGTCAACATGTTTAACTTGATATTCTTTTTTTCCAAATCTGAAGGAAAATGCTAAAAGTAAGAAAAAGCTGAAAAAGGACAAGAAGTCTAAAAAGTCCAAGAAACTTAAAAAGGTATTAAATTATTCATGAATAATACAACTGAAGATTTAAGAGAGAAGAATTGTAAGTAGTCTCTTAAATGAAAGCTTCCTGTAAAGCAAAAAAAATCTTATTTCCAGTGAACTGCTGTGTTAACCTGCCATTTTTTTAGCTAGACTCATTTGAACTTCTTGTTAGTTACAGGCAAAATATTAGTATCAAGTAAGCTTGCCAGTTAATATTTTGAAGTCCCTAATAATAGTGTATGTACAATTACTTTTTTTGGTTTAAATTTACACTCTATATGGGCCTTATTTGGAACTGTAAGTTTCTGGGTTTTGGAAGCCAAGCATCTCCAGTGCAGGTTTTCAGACTATCAATATTATTCTTCTGGAACATGATGCTCAGTGTTAACATTTTTCAGTCCTCATTTTTGACAAGAAGCAGCACCCATCCCCAAGAAAAAGGTTATTTCATACTTTCTTTTATTAATATTTTTGTTTATTTTACAAATTTGTATTTGAAATCTTTCCACCCAGGCTACACTATTATTCTGTTCAATACTATTATTGAGAAACATACAAAAAATGTCACATTTTCCTTTGGCCAAGTGATTGTTTCAACTGGTAGAGTGGTGATGATTTGGTTCATGACATCCTGTGAGGAAAGAGTTGTACAGTACTTGTAACTGGGAGAATGGTGATGATTTGGTTCATGACGCATGTGAGGAAGAAGTTTTACAGTACAGTTGGTTGAGTGGTGATGATTTGGTTCATGACGTCATGTGATGAAGGAGTTGTACAGTACAACTGGTAGAGTGGTGAGGATTAATGGTTCATGACGTCATGTGAGGGAGGAGTTGTACAGTACAACTCTAGAAAAAAACTTCTTGGTTTGAGTTCTAAGCTCTCTCTTATTTTTAGGGGAAGAAGAAAAGGAAAAAGGAAGAGAAGGATGTAGCTGGGGACAATTCATCATCAGCCTCAAACTCAGTAAGTACTGAAAACTCTTTATTTTATCATTTTTAGCTGTTGTGAACTGGCCAGTTTGCCATTATACTATTTCTCAAAAAATCTACTGCACAAACCGTGATAAAATTTGAAATTTTTTGAATATGTTATTTGTGTTTTCAGCATTTGGCAATATTGTAAGAGGTTTTATTTATCCACTCTGAGTATCAAACTGCAATATTATTATAAAAATGTTTTCTTGTATGAAGTTAATTTATATCATGCCTTGTTACAAGTTATTTTCATGGTTTTAACTTATTTATAAGAAAAGTGAACTAGGAAAGTGGATTGCTGTCCAGCAGACTTTGATTGTTTTGTGTTCACATGATTTCATACTTTTATTCACTTCATAGTTACACTGTTGCAGCATCATTGCTGTTTTTGCTCGCACTTCATTCGCCTTTGTCACACTCACTCTCCACTGGGTCACTGAGGTAGTATGTTGCTATGATTACCTCTGGCTACAGCTTGCATACTGTACCTAGTTATGTCTATTTGCTTCTAGACAACTATACCTTCTATTCCCTCAAGTGACAACTGAGCTGAAAATGAAACAGAACAATATTGTGATGTACTTATAACTTTTTCTTTAATATGATTTATCAGGAAGATGAATGGGTGGAAAAAACGACAACCTTGAGTCCAGTGGTTAACAAAAGTTCTATACAGGTATTTTATATATTATAAAGTTAGCTATGAAGGAAATAATTGACTTGAAAATAAACTTCATTTTATTATAACAGCTATATAAAATCTTTAGACAGTAAGTTGTTGAGATTTAAAGTTTTAAATAGTAATGACATTTTGACTCAAGGAGGCATCACAGGAGAACAGGCAATAGGACTCAAGGTTCTCTTCAAGGTCTGCCATCTTGGACCCATGATTTAATGTCCTTATAGAAGATGAAAAGGTCCAAAATGCAGGTGTTAGAGCAAAGGTAGCAGCTCCTCCTCATTTATTTTTTAGACCCTGAGTGAAGTGCAACACGAACCCAGGCTTCCTGCTATCCTTTCTCGAGCCTAAGTGGTCCATAAGGCCGGCACTTATCACTGGTTTCTGTAGTGTTAAGCAGATAAGAGTCTTTGACTCCCCCTGGACAGGACACTAATCTATCACAGGTTAGCCTCCAGCAGAACTGGTACTCACTTATACAGCTGAGTTGATTGGAACAAAGTCAGGTAAAGTGTCTTGTTCAAGGACACAATACAGTAGTCTGACCAGGGCTCGAACTTGCGACCCTAGGATTACGAGTCGAACATGGTAACCGCTCGGCCACTGCACTGCCAACAGGCCTCCTGTATCTGTTTGATATTTCATATTATTTTCAGTTTATTGATCAGGTCCCCCAAGTTATTTTGCCTTATGCCACATGTGGATCTTGGATTCTTTGTTACCATCGGTAGTTTAGCAATGTTATCTCATTCTTTCAACATACTTATTGTTAGTACATAACAGACACACAATAAGAAAGTTGGTAAATGAGCAATAAGAGTTGATCAATAGTTTTTTTAATCAAACATTTGAAGATGAGAAGCAAAACAATGAATTTGCATCAAAGATGCATGGTAAATGTCAAAACTTTTTCAGCGCGATAGTTGGATGCTGTGTCCCCCAGTCTCACGTGGTGAGCCAAAATGTAATCAAGATGAAACGTCTGCAATAGAGGAAGCCATTGAGGACATTGAGGATGTTGGAGAAGTTGAAGCAGACAAATTAAAAGCTTTGTCATGTATTGACAGGGTAAGTGTTACTGCCACTACTTACAGTTTGATCTTACAATTTTGTTTCGACAAATCCTTACTTTTGAAATGGAATCTGTATCAGAAGTTTAAATGCAGACTAATTCTAAAGATGATCCTTCAAAAACATCAATACCAATCAGTGGCTTCAGATCTCTAGTAATTCAATCCATCTGCTACACATACTGCTTATAGTTTTTTTCAACACAGTAAATTTCAGTGGCCACTGATATGTTTTGACACATTCCTTACTTTAATTCATTGGCTAAGATAGTCTTGATTTATAAAATGTATTCAATGTACTGAATTTACTGGTATTCAATCCAATTCAATCCAGTCTTTTTACAATGAGAAATGAACAATATTTTCATTGACTAACTTTCATTAGAATACGTGAATACATATTTCTGTTTTAAATATCAGTGATAAAAAATATAAGCAATGTTCAGGGTTCATATGAGCCCTGGAAACCCTGGAAAACTGAGGAAAATTTTTGAATCTCTCTTATCCTTGGAAGTTTTTTATTAAGCCCTGGAAAATTTCATAGAATTTTATTGACAAAACTAAATTCGCCAAATGATGCATATTTTTTTTGCTTTAAAGTAACAATCAAGTTTTTAAACTTAATTTTTGCATGTCACTATTATGTTAAGCTCAATATTTATGGAAAGCCCTGGAAAAAATGAAAAAACAACCCTGGAAAACCCTGGATTTTTGAAATTCTGGAGGTGTACGCCCTTAAACCACCGGTTTTTCTTGTTATTTATCCCTAAGAATCCCTAATGTTCCCCCTAAATTTTGTAACAAGCCGGCTAGAATGCCTGTTATTGTTTATTTTTGCGGTGCTTGCTGGCTTTTGTTTTTTTTTAATGTCTGTCATCTCCCAGCCAGGACAGCACCCCAGAGAACTCAACCCATTTTGGAAGGATGGTGGACAAGGACTGCCCTCAGAGAAAGAGCAGAAAACTGAGAGTAATAAATGCAGCAACCAACAGGCAGGTGAGATGGCATTTGGTTAGGTTTGGAAGTAGTAAAACTGATAATTATAATACAATCTGGCAGAAGGCTATGCCTGTGGAAAAGTGAGTCTACAAAAGTACTTACACAACTTTATAAGAACAATAAGCAATGGTTGTAGTAAATTTTAAAAAAATCACAGTCTCTACTTCAATTGTTTTTCCATGCCCAATCTATTCAGATATTGATGCGGAAGCTTTGAGCAAGGCCGGCAATAGCATTTGGTTGAAAAAAGCATTGCAGAGGGCCAAAGAACAGGCAGAGGAGGAAGGAAAACCCTTGGAACAAGTTGCAGCAAACAGATGGGGGGTAGGTTTCATTAAGCTGTTCCAAAACTTACCAAATTTTTTGGACTATAACCTGCCTCACAATTAACCTGTATCCCCATATTTTCGTGACCAAGAGAAACAAAAGTCAACATATAACCCATACCTGTGTATAACACACACTTCTTTCCACATATATCATCACATTTTTAAAACGTTTAAATCTAGCAGAACATTTTTGTGAAAATACTACATTGAAGTAATTATATATTGTAGCCAGATCAACTTCAGAATCTAACAGATAACCTGCATGGTAGATTACCTGCACCTTCTCTATCACAAGGTATTGGAGATAACCTGTGTATTATAGCTCATAAAAAATGGTAGTTCTTGCTTCATGATATGACCATTGCAGGCTGGTGAATAAATCACTCTGACTTATAAATTGATAGCAAGGTCTTTTACTGGTAAACCTCAGGCAAAAGGCTAGGCAAGGTTTTTACTACAAGATTGAGGTCTGAGATTTCCTAGTAAAGTAATTACAATTTTGGTAAGGACAAAGTAAGAATTTTAGTATAGCTTATCTTCAGGTTTATTTTAACCTGAAGATGAGCTAATGCTCAAATGTGTGTTTGAAGTCTGACTTCTTCAAATTTGGCCCCATCTTTGTTGAGTAACTTGATGGTTAAGATTTTATGTTATAAAACCAAAACCAGCAGAATCTCTTTTACTCATCATTGTGCTGTCCAGCTAACACATATCATTTGAAGAAACAACGCACGCTAGAAGTACAAAAGCTCTAAAGTTAACTTTGTGTTTTCTGTGAAAGGCCCACCATTGTTGTCTTTGGTCAAAGTGTCCTTTGTTACTATGGATATTGGCTATCATGCAAATGAGGCTCGCATGTTGAAAAGTTTGCAAATTAGGGGTTATTCTGTGAAACTATGTTATTAGTAATATTATTTTTTTATTATTCATATACTCATATACTGTTGTTGTGGTTGTTGCTGTTATTTTTGTGTTGAGTATTGCCATTGGCCCATAGCTAAAAATTCTAGTTTTTTTTAAAACTAAAGTAAACACTGTTCTAATTATTTTTTGCAGTCACTGGAAACCATTCATGCAATGATTACTGCAGCAGAGGAAAGGTGGTCTTACTACTGTCTAGCTCTTTTACTTTTCCTTCTAACTACCTTCTAGAACATTTTCTATTCTATAAATGGCAAAGCCTGAAACTAGCAGTGTATCTCGTCCTAAATTATGAAATCATTCACCACGTTAGAACACCACACCGTTATGAAGGGGTGATCAAAGATGCTCTCCCTGAGCATCATGTTCGTTAGTTCTATATCAACACATGAAACAATCAATGGTGTTACAACAATCATAGGGTTTGCATAGTCATGAAAAATCATAGGAATCGAAAACACATTTTCCAGGCCTGGAAAAGTCATGGGGGGAAAATGGCCAAGGTCATGGAATTTCCTTTTTGTCTTGAATGGTTTTTGGCCAATAAAATTTTTGAAGAATAAAGTTATTGAGCACAAATATGCCGAGAAAATGCTAGTAACATATGCACGTTGCACATATGGCATTTAATTGCAGAAATATTCCATAACCTGCAATCACCACTGCCCTCTGGGATTTCTGGCTGCTCAAACAAATAAGTCCCTTTCCCCAATTTTAAAGTTGGTTTCTCGATATTTTTGGGTCATGGAAAACAATCTTTGGCCGTAAAAAAAACATGAAAAAGTCATAGAATTTCATCCTTCATTCTCAGTGTGAACCCTGAATAAACTATCTAGGTTGAGTTCCAAAGACTATACTATAACCTTAGTCTAAGTAAGCATTAATTTAACAAGACCTTTTCCATTAGTGAGTTATGACAGTTTTCATTTTGCGGTAACTGTTTTCTAGGTTTGGAAAACCAGAATGTGGCCTGTTAGTTGTTCCTGGACAGTTGACAGAAAAAGGTTGATTTGAAGGCCTGAAAAAGGTTCAATTTTTCATTTTAGGGAAAATAATGAGAGACATTATGGCACCAAATATAGTGGCAAGAGAGATCACTATTCAGAAAAAAAATGGCAAGATCACCAGGGTACCACAGACAAATATGGCTATAAAGAAAGGACCACTGACAGAAACCGAGACAGAGATAGAGACAGTGAAAAAGACAGGGGCAGGGACAGGGACAGAGACAGAGACAGAAATAAGGACAGGGACAGAAACAGAGGTAACAACAGGGACAGAGAGGACAGGGATAAAAATAGAGGTAACAAGAGGGACAGAGATAGAGACAGTGAGCGAGTCAGAGAGAGAAACTGGAAGAGGGACAGAGACATTGACAGAAATGGAAGTAGTGGAAAGGACAATCAAAAAAGGAGTGATAAGGACAGAGATGAAAAAGTGGGAAAATATACAACATCCCAGCTGGAACAGTACGGAGAAGGAAAATTTCAGTCCAGGTGGGTGCACACAACGTAATTAGGGATCTCAGTATTCCAGTTAATTTTTTCAAGCGGGGGGTCATATAGACCTTGTGAGGGGTCACACAGTTAACATGCCAGCTGCAGTTGCCCTGAGTGAGTGAAAGAAAAAAGCTAGAAGGCAAATTTCCAGGATCGAGTATTGTGTTACCATCCTTCTATAAAACACAATCTCCTCACATTCGGCAATTATATAAATCGAAACTATCGCAGCTGCAAAAAGCATAAGAAGGCATTATAAGGCTTAACTTAAAATCTAACCAATTGCCTGCCTCTCTCTGCCTCCTGGCCAGAAAATAAACTAAAATACAGCCAGTGATGTAAGAAAGCATTATAAGGCGTGGCAAAATTTGACATCTGAACAATTGCATGCACATTGACCATTCGATAGGAAAACCTGCTCCAAAAGACCACACATAACGGTACATACTTGACCCTTTGTTCTCCTAAATTTAAATGGTTTAATATATTACTACTCCTTGTACTAACCAAAAGAACTGTATAGTAAAAAAGTAGTATCTGAACATGCATGATAGGGAAAAATGGTGTTTCTTGTTTAGTTTATGCTCTAGTATATATCTAAGTGAGTCGCACCTTTTTCTCTTTCATTCAGATCTTCATCGTCAAGCAGCAAGTTTCTTAGGCCACTTTCAGAAGGTACAAGTGCAGCTTCGCAATTCTCTTCATGGGACTTTAGCGGGAGGACAACTGAGGAAAGACCCGCCCATAGACAAGCACCCCAGCCAGGGGGGAGCACCTCTGGGGGCTGGAGGAAAAAATCTGCAAAAGAAACTGTATGTTCGACTGATGAGGTTACAAAGATGAGAGAGGAAGAGACTAGAGTTGCCTCGTCTTCAGGCTCTGAGGAGAGTGGGAGTTCAGATGATGAACCAGACCAGGTTGTTGAAAAAGAGCCGGCTGTGCCTGACAAAGTCATTACCGAGACCGACCTCAATGCCCTTGGTGCAAAGATAATGCGAGCAGAGCTGATGGGGAACAAGGTAGGCTACTGGCATTTTAGCCAAGTTTCATGTTCAAAGTACTGCTGACTGCTGATAGAAAGACTTTCAGCACATGTGCACAGCCTTAGTCTTGAACTGTGATTATTTTACTTCAGTTCGAGACTAAGGCTGTGCACGTTCATCAACAGTCTATTTTTATCTGCGATACCTTGGAAGTTTGCGCAAAAGGTCTATTTGGGTTTCTTTATTGTAGTAAAAACAATACTGATAAAGAGATAGTAATTTAAGTGGCGGTGATAAAATGATCAAATACTTTAGTGGTTATATTTAATGGCAAATGTAGTGGTGATGATGATGATGAAGGTGATATTGATGATAATGACTATGATGCTGGTGATATTGATGATGATGATGATGAGATTTGCTCGATAGAACTTATATACCTTGCAGTTCTTCTGTTTCATATTGTATATTTTAAGTTTTAAAAAACGGGTCATAGAAATTGAGTACTTCAACCCTTCCGACAGTCTTGCTTAAGCTGAACTGTGAAGGCACTTTCAGCAGCGCTATTTAGTTCATTTACAATCTCAGGATACTGTACCACCATTTTAGTTGGCTATTAATTGACTTTACAAAGGGACGAAAACTGAAGAACCTGGGAAAGACTTCATTGTCAGACTAGGTCAGCAAATCTCAGCCAACAGACTGGAACCCACTCTGTGTGAAATCAGGATCGGATCCCCATTCATATGTTATGGTGCATAATCCCCAGCCATAGAGGTTTTGTATATTAATCCAAAATTCAAACCAAGTCAATTGTAGGTTTGTCATACAACCATTCCAACCTGCAGTATTTTATTTATGAAATATACAACTCACTGATGTATTTCAATGGAATCTCAATTCACCACAGGAACTTGCTGAAAAACTTCGATCAGATTTGGAGCAAATGAGGAAGCACAAGGAAGTTCAAGAAGCAAAAGGAGTGAACACATCTTCGGTTAGAAAGCAGGAAGAGGTGCTGTTAACCAGAACAGACAGAGCAGGAAATGTAAGGCCAGTAGAAACGACCACCCGAAGAGAACCAACAGGAGGAAGGAGAAAACGACAGAAGGTGATGATGATGATGGTGATAATGATGATGATGATGATGATGATGATGTTGATGATGGTGATGACGGCGTTAGATGTAGTGATGATGTTGATGATTGTCACGGTAATTTTAATGATGATGATGATGGTGGTGATGACAGCGTTAGATATAGTGATGATATTGGTGATGGTAATGATGATGGTAATGACAGCGTTAGAAATACTGATGATGATGATGGTAATGATGATGGTGATGACTGCGTTAGAAATACTGATGATGATGATGATGGTGATGGTAATGATGTTGATAATAATGTTGATTAAGATATTGATAGTGGTGATGATGAGTACGATAACCTTATGTATAAGCAGAAAGAATACATTTGGGAGAATTTTGCTTTCATCATCAGATATTGGCTTTGTTTTGATCAGTTCCTACTTCTCTTTATCAAATGTCTGATTTTGTACGAGTCATGTAAGGAGAAACTAGCTGTTGATAACTGACTTTCACTGAAAGGGTTAAATTCAAAATTGCTAGTTTTGTGTTCATTGTTTGGACATTAAAATAGAGTTGATTTTGCGAGGATAGGCCTCATTCGTAGAAATTCGGCACCATTTTAGTTCCAGGGTTGCGAGCTAGAGCCAATCCACTGAATACCCTTTTCTTCTTCTTCCTCTGCTTCTTTTTGTTGTTTTTGTCGTTGTTGTTGTTGTTGTTGTTCTTCTTCTTCTTCTTCTTCGTCTTTTTCTTCTTCTTTTTCTTCTTCATCCTCCTCCTCTTCTTCTTCTTCTCCTTCATCTTCTTCTCCTTCTTCTTCTTCTGCTTCTTCATCTTCATCTTCTTCTTTTTCTCCTTCTTCGTCGTCATCGTCTTCTTCTTCTCATTCTTCTTCTGCTTCTTCATCTTCTGCTTCTTCATCTTCTTCTCCTTCTTCTTCTTCTTCATCCTCTTTTTCTTCTTGTTGTTCTTCAGCAGGAGTCAAGAAATCTCATTCGACCAACACTACAGAAATTGGAAATAAACTATTGTATCATTTCCATTGTTTGCGCCTTGATACTACCCCTCTCTACCCAGCAGGTTTCCAGCCATAATAAACAAGGAGCACGTGAACGCTACTTTGCAGACGACGACGACTATGATCTCACGGAGATGGTCAGAAGGGAAAAGATGAGCACGACTGAAGACCACAATGCAATGCTGTCACGACTTGCATCAAAGGTGAATCGTAGCTTACAGTGCGGCAGAACTTTCGTCCCTTTGAAACTTATTCGGATTTTGATACGATTTAGCATCAGCACCCACCAATACGGTTGAAAATAGAGACCATTTTCACATCATCAAAGGAAAGGCACTTAAGAAACTTCAGAAAGTGGAGGTATCTAAAGCACATTGTCACACTTTTGATGTGAACTGTAAATGTTGATCATTTGATAACCAGTTGTAGTCATCCTTGGGTGCGGCGTAATAAGAGTGTTACAGTGAGCTGTAACACCGTGGCCCTTGGGGAAAGCTAATTTACCAAGATTGGGTAGCTGAAAGGAATCCTCCACTGCATAACATTATTGGTTTCAAATAAAACTTTTATTAAGTCCGTGTACATATCAGCAGCTCAAATTTGATAATCCTGTACATGAATCTGGAGCTGTTGATGTAATAAAAATCCACTTTCAAATAAACACCCCCAAAAAATAGCTCAAAACTAAGAAAACGCTCCATAGAGTGAAATAACACAATTTATTGATTTTCTCTAAGTCAAAGTAAAATAGTGCTCTTAATATTTTTTGTGCTCAACTTTCTTGCAGTTTAAGTGAAATAAACGCCTCTAAGATAAACGCCTCATATCTATTTAGCGCTCACTACGAACCCCTGCAATTTAATAGACACCCTGGATGCTTATTATATAATTTACAGTAAATATGACTTTGGTGCTCAACAGTTCAACTGCATCATCCCTTTACTTTTCAACAGGCTGCTGCGAAGACAGACTTGGAGAATTTCACACTTGATGATCATTTTGTGTCTTCAGCTGTGAACAAATTTACCCCAGCACAGCAGGAAGAAAGAGAAAGACAGAAGGCAATCGCAGGTGCAGCTCATTCTTTTGTTGCTATGCAACACTACCATCATTATCATTATCATCATCACTGGCATCAATTACTTTAATCGACCCTATTATCATCACCTTTTTCACTGTTATTGTTATCATCATCAGGATTGTCATGATAGCCATCATCACCATGACCTTTGTCATCATCAGCACCACGATTACTGTTTTCATCACAATTATGATTATTGTTATCAGCACGTCATCAAAATCATGATCACCGATCATCAATCCTATTTCAGTAATTAGAGCAACCAAATTGTCAAAGCTAGTTTTTCTTAATTGCAGAACACAAACGATTAGCCGCCTCACTATCAAAGTGTCGTTTTTGTATCGAAAACCCTGAGATTGCTAAACATCTTATCATCGCGATCGGACTAAAGGTAGGTTCTCGGTTGACTTGTTTTGTTCCAAATGTATCTAAAGCTTGGAAATCAGTGACCTACTTCTCCAATCTTTTGAGTGGTTCGTTTTCTTACCTTTGGACCGTTCATTAACAATCAGTTTATCTATTTAGGTCTATCTAGCTGTACCTTTGCACCAATCACTAACACCTGGTCACTGCCTCATCATTCCTATGGAACACGTGACTTCCTCCCTTCTGGTTGATGAGGATGTGTGGAGTGAGATTCAGGTTCGCAAAATGTTTATCTGTTTAGATATTTCACAGTAAATTTTTGTTAACGAGCACGTTTAAACAGTACATCGCAATGCAAAGCAATTCAATGCAATGAATAAATATGTGATTGATTACAGTACAAAGCAGTGTAAAACAGGATTGACTGGGAAGCAAAACAAAACAATGCAACACAATCTAACACAATGCAGTGCAGTACAATACAGTACATTACAATATGACACAGCTCAATGCATTACAAATCAAAACAACGCAACTTAATGTATAGCATTTCACCTATAGTAGGTTGAAATTTCGCTTTTGAAATGCAGAAAGTCGCCAAAACTTCTAGAAACAAGAGGTAATACCCACGAATGAGTAGAGGAAACTTTATTACCCTTATGTCACTGAACTTCTATTTCGATACGATTATCAAAACCGTCGTACTAAGTCTTATAAATTACATCATACAGGTCATTGCTTGTTCATGTGGGCAATAAGGGCTTGGGCTGCCTGTGCATTAATTAACTTATTCTCATCGTTACTGGAAGGATAATTTAGATGGTGTAGAAGTGAAAGGATTAAATAGCAGATTGATTTAACCAATGTGTCTTTGTGCTGCTGTTTGTAGATCTACAAGAAAGGATTGACCAGAATGTATGAGGAAATGGTGAGTCAGTGTGCCACTATCACCCCTAGCGAGAGAAGAAAGACCCTGGGGACGAGGTTGATGTCAAAAGTTACCTCGATCCCAGGCTCTCTCTTCCAACTCTTAGCGAGAGAAGAGAGACCCTCGAGACAAGGTTGATGTCAAAAAGGACCTTGATCCAAGGCTCTCTCTACCCGCCCTTAAGAGAGAAGAGAGGCCCTGGGGACAAGGTTGATGTCAAAAAGGACCTCAATCCAAGGCTCTCTCTACCCGCCCTTAAGAGAGAAGAGAGACCCTGGGGACAAGGTTGATGTCAAAAAGGACCTCGATCCAAGGCTCTATCTACCCGCCCTTATGAGAGAAGAGAGACCCTGGGGAGAAGGTTGACGGCAAAAAGGAACTCGATCCAAGGCTCTCTCTACCCGCCCTTATGAGAGAAGAGAGGCCCTGGGGACAAGGTTGATGTCAAAAAGGACCTCGATCCAGGGCTCTATCTACCCGCTCTTAAGAGAGAAGAGAGACCCTGGGGAGAAGGTTGATGGCAAAAAGGATCTCGATCCAAGGCTCTCTCTACCCGCTCTTAAGAGAGAAGAGAGACTCTCGAGACAAGGTTGATGTCAAAAAGTACCTCGATCCAAGGCTCTCTCTACCCGCCCTTATGAGAGAAGAGAGACCCTGGGGAGAAGGTTGATGGCAAAAAGGATCTCGATCCAAGGCTCTCTCTACCCGCTCTTAAG
>JAOBRD020929789.1:0-16097 GCA_027575215.2 Hydrozoanthus sils | reverse complement strand
AGGTCCTCTTTACCCGCCCTTAGCGAGAGAAGAGAGACCCTGGGGACAAGGTTGATGTCAAAAGGGACCTCAATTTCAGGCTCTCTCTACCAGCCCTTAGCGAGAGAAGAGAGACCCTGGGGACAAGGTTGATGTCAAAAGTTACCTCGATCTCAGGCCCTCTTTACCCGCCCTTAGCGAGAAAAGAGAGACCCTGGGGACAAGGTTGATGTCAAAAGGGACCTCAATTTCAGGCTCTCTCTACCCGCCCTTAGCGAGAGAAGCGAGACCCTGGGGACAAGGTTGATGTCAAAAGGGACCTCGATCTCAGGCCCTCTTTACCCGCCCTTAGCGAGAGAAGAGAGACCCTGGGGACAAGTTTGGTATCAAAATGGACCTCGATCCAGTGCTCTCTCTTCCATTCCTTAGCGAGAGAAGATAAAACCTCGGGAGAGATTAATGTGAAGGAACCCCGATTCAAGGCTCTTTATTCCCTTCCTTAGCGAGAGAAGAGAGACCCTGGGAACAAGGTTGATGTCAAAAGGGACCTCAATTTCAGGCTCTCTCTACCAGCCCTTAGCGAGAGAAGAGAGACCCTGGGGACAAGGTTGATGTCAAAAGTTACCTCGATCTCAGGCCCTCTTTACCCGCCCTTAGCGAGAAAAGAGAGACCCTGGGGACAAGGTTGATGTCAAAAGGGACCTCAATTTCAGGCTCTCTCTACCCGCCCTTAGCGAGAGAAGCGAGACCCTGGGGACAAGGTTGATGTCAAAAGGGACCTCGATCTCAGGCCCTCTTTACCCGCCCTTAGCGAGAGAAGAGAGACCCTGGGGACAAGTTTGGTATCAAAATGGACCTCGATCCAGTGCTCTCTCTTCCATTCCTTAGCGAGAGAAGATAAAACCTCGGGAGAGATTAATGTGAAGGAACCCCGATTCAAGGCTCTTTATTCCCTTCCTTAGCGAGAGAAGAGAGACCCTGGGAACAAGGTTGATGCCAAAAGGGACCTCGATCTTTGGCCCTCTCTACCTGCCCTTGGCCTTAGCAAGAGAAGGAAGACCCTCGGGACAAGATTAATGTGAAGGGACCTCGATTCAAAGCTCAATTCCCTTCCTTAGCGAGAGAGCAGAGGCCCTGGGGACAAGGTTGATGTCAAAAGGGACCTCCATCTAAGGTCCTCTATACCCGCCCGTAGCGAGAAAGAGCCTGGGGACAA
The DNA here is from genome assembly GCA_027575215.2 of Hydrozoanthus sils. Taxonomy (NCBI): domain Eukaryota; kingdom Metazoa; phylum Cnidaria; class Anthozoa; order Zoantharia; family Hydrozoanthidae; genus Hydrozoanthus; species Hydrozoanthus sils. The sequence goes on along the minus strand of JAOBRD020929789.1, from coordinate 14,902 downwards.
GGTTGATGTCAAAAGTGACTCGATCTTAGGCCCTCTCTGCCTGTCCTTAGCGAGAGAAGAGAGATAAGGTTGCTGTATCTCGTTCCCAGGTCCATGGGCCAACGGAATAAATTTTTGCGATTTTTTGTGGGATTTTAAAAACTATGAGAAAGCTTCAACTATGGGTAAAGTTTATATTTGAGTGATGGAATGCGTTTTGTTTAGTAACAATGAACCGTAGCTAACGGACAGATGCTGGTTGTAAACATAACGGCAGTCAAAAGAAAATTTTACAATAAATAAGACACGAGTAAACAACCACCATAAATTTTGATAGCTATTGAATTTCTTGGGAGAGAAAATGCGTCCTACAAAATTGTAAAACGCAAAGACCACAAAACTCCGCAATTTCCCAAAATGTTTTTCCTGCAATTTTTTCCTTGTGATACTACTGGGTTCCTTTTCTGCAGGAGGAGGATGTGGTGTTTCTAGAGACATGTAGAAATCTCAGACGACAGCAGCACATGGTAATCGAGTGCGTTCCTTTACCAAAGGACGTTGGTGACCTGGCGCCGATATACTTCAAGGTAACACCTCCGTTCAAAGCTATGGACGAATCTCCGATTTGAGGATTTCCGGGAACCAAATAGAACTCTAAACAAAGTTTTCAACCTTAGATTTGTCGCACATATAATGCAATAACTGAAATGGCCTAGTATTATGGTTTAACAAACACACGTTTGCCACTTTTTGAGTTTTGACTAGGATCAATTGGATTTCTTGGAAAGTACTTTAGTGTTATCTTGGTGTCCAGGTAAGACAAAGAACTTGGTCCAAAAAATTTGCTGCGTGATAAGGTTTAATGTAGAGTTTGAAGCGGTTAAGGTTCTAAGAATGCCCTCTTGCCACTTTGCCTGGGTTCACACGCTAGGTTTATACAATGGGAAGGGGGGGGGGAGAGAAAAAGGGTCACCTCTAATATTTAACAAGGGGGAACATGGCAACAGTGGTGGGATGAGATTTGTTAACTAGTGAATTCGCTTTATGATTATGACATTAACTTCTTAGAAAGCAATCCTCGAGTCAGATACCGAGTGGGCTCAGAACAAGAAGTTGATTGACACCCGCAAGAAAGGCCTGCGTGGCTCCATTCCCAAAGGATTGCCTTACTTCAGTGTCGAGTTTGGGTTGGATGGGGGATTTGCTCATGTCATCGAGGATGAGGATCTCTTTCCGCACTATTTTGGCAAGGTAAGACCCAACGCACTCTTTTTCCATCATGGAATTATTTCAAACATGAGCGGAGTGAATAAATGTCAAACAGTTATCAGGAGCCCATAACTATTACCTCTCATTGCCAACCCCCGTACGTCACTTTGAATAAAATCGTTCCACCAAAACTTAACGAAATCTGCCCTTGGTCATGAAATTTGCAAATAATTGCAAAAAATGAATGTAGCAAGCAAGGTGTTCAAGTTTTCCTCGTTCTGCGTTACATTAATAGTGAAATTTGTAAAGATGCATTTTTTGAAGAGATAACCAGCCAAGGCTGCTTTGCAACTGGCAGATAGATCTATTTAATATTATCTCTATAAATTCCTTCTTAGTGGCTGTTCTACAAAGCAATGAACGAACAAAGTCTGAGGTGGTGCGTTTGAATCCGAATAAAAAGCAGACAATTTTTTCTCATCTTCTGTACGTCCATCTATTCACGGGCGTTCCCCAGGAGAAAGTTTCTTTCACTGATAGGCTAACTCTGCAATAGAGGTTTTGCACGGTTCACGTGACCTTGCCAGACCCCATGGCAACGGTAACTACGCCGCCATCTTGCATGCTAGGTAGATTAACATGGCCGCTATTTAAGACGAAAGTGTTCCATCTCTGTGTGGCTACCGCTATTCGTTGAGCGTAGATAACGAGAAAACTAAAACTGGAATTGTGGTCGAGTAGGCCTATTGCGTTCATTTGCATTTCTTTAATTATAAAAGTTTGAAACTTGACAAAGAATTGTCATAACATTGAATGGTCATGGAACTTTGAAACTCGAGATCTGTGACAAATCTATTTCGATACTCTTAAGGTGCCAAATAAACGTCCTCGTTCAATAATTTTTCAAGTTCAGGTAACGATCATCAAGTGGACAAAATTTCAAGATATAAATTTTATTGATCAGTGTCATGAGGAATTGAATTTCACTACTTTTCCAAGACTTTTCCATGAACCAAAAATACTATTTTCCATGACTGAGAAACAGAGGAAAACCAAAAAAATCCACTCCAACAAAAAGAGTTACTCACACTTCATTTCAACTTTACAGGGCAATTATACCTTCTGGACACTGGCAAACAACGTAACGATCTTGATTTTAGATCAAACACTTAAAAAATAAATAAACTTATATTAGTTCAATACGAGTTCATCATTACGTTAATTTTAAGAGCATACGTTTTCTCAAACAAAACCACAACCAATAATAAAATGCCTTGACTTTTCTCGGCCTGGAAAATGAATTTTCAAGTTCCGAGACTTTTCAATGACCGTGTGTTCGTTGTTCCCTGTTTTTGTTTGGATTACAGAACGGGCAACAAAAATCTAGAGTTTAGAATTCGATAGATTTAATATTATCCAATTATTTGGTCCCCCCTCCCATCGTTTAATAAATTCTTAGGAATTTTTTTACCCCCCACCCCCTCCGTTTATTTTACACCTGAAGGTATTCCATTAACACCAGCAAATTCATCAAGAGTATAATCAATAATTTCACACCATTGTGTTTTCCCAATGTTCTTTTCTAATTTTACTTTGTGAACTCTTTGCTGGAACAAAAGTTTTAACAAGACGTCCATTAATATTATGGTGTCGAACATATAACAAAGTGGTTCAACCATTAACTAAAGTCTGTTCTTCACTAGGAAATTCTTGGAGGTATGTTAGATTTGGAACCACAGAGATGGAGAAAACCTCGAAGAGAGAACTTTGAGGAGCACAAGAAGAAAGTTTTGGCATTCGCAGATTGCTGGAAACCTTATGACTGGACTCGGAAAATTAAGAAGAACTGAGAAACGTTTAGGCGAAAGAGTATTATCGAAAATCTCATTCTAGGGTAGATTTTCTTTCAATTAGGAATCTGGTTGAAGCATTTAAATAGGAAATATTTAACAACAAAATAAAGACACAGTACCATTCAAGTGTTTGACTGGGAAAATAAAGAGTTACTAACCAGTTTCAGATTTACGTACAAACTTCACACCAGCTGCTTGGGTATGAGAAGTTTTCAGATAACTTAGAATTTTAACCTTAAGTAAATATGCAAAGAGACTGATGTAAATTTACCGAAGCAAAAAGAGTGCTTGCACTGCATCAAATGAATAGTGAAAGATGGTTCATGTTAAGATATAACAAAATTTCCACTCACAGTATCAAAAAAGCTAAAGTAAGGACTATATGTATAAAGTTCTTGTACATTTAAAGAGTAAGAACAAAATAGGTTTTACCTTTTAAAATTTGGCCGTAGTGTGGTTGTTTTTACTTGGAATAATCTTTTTTTTTATTAAAATTGCTTTCGCCATCTAGTGGGAGATTTTTTAACTTATAGTTTGAGTCAGAACAACTCAACCACAAGCGTTTAGTGTTCGGAATGATTTTTTCATATGGGCCAAGTAACGACTTTGGAAACTGCGAATTCCCTAAACACGACTCGCTGGAAAAAACACTTGACAACCTTAGAAACTTCCAAAAACCTCAATTATCTCTTCTCACACGGTGCCATTTTTGATCACACTCGTTGTTGCATGGCCAACCTCATCATGGTATCGAGGCAAGTCGTGCAATAGCACAGGATATAACCCAAAATGACAGTTCCTTAAGAAGAATACTACGTAGTAATCCTTGTGCTTTTTACATTCCACTATATGCTGGGCCTCCTCCACTCTCGGGTACTACCCAGTTGATATTCTGTGAGGGGTCTTTAATGTCACAGGTCTTACAGTGGACACAGTTTTGGGCGTTTATCTGTAGTCTCATGCCAGCCCCATCATCTGTGGGTACATACTCGTACACTCCTGCTGGACAGAACCTCTGCTCTGGCCCATCGTAAATAGCTAGATTCTGCTTAACTGGAACAGAGTCATCTCTGAGTGTTAAGTGAGGGGGCTGGTCGCCTTCATGGTTCGTTCCACTGAGAGCCACTGAGGAAAGCAAATCAAATGTGACCTCGTTGTCTGGTTTAGGGTATTCGACTGGTTTGCAGTCTTTTGCTGGTTTGAGACAATCAGCATCAGGTTTGGTGTTGTGAAATGTCCAAGGCTCTTTGCCTCTCATCAAGAAATAGAAGATACCAGTGTACACCATAGTGCCGAACAGTCCAAGGGGTGAGTGAAATGAGTGCCGGATGTTGCGTACACTTTGTAGCTCTTTCCAAACCCAGGATTCTTTCAAACGTGGCTCGTAGGAATCCACATACAAGCCTATACATAGAAAAATTGTCGTCATTTAAAACAATAAAAACCTGTAAAGAACTCGTGAACTCTGGAAACAGGCTAAAAAAGTTATTTGAGAAGATTTTTTTATAAAAAGGTCAGTCTATTGAAAAAACGGCTCGAACAGATTCGAACGCAGATTCTCGAGTAAATTATTTCTTTTGAGAGCTCAGAACAGAGGTTCTTAAACAAATGGACGTCATATGCGAAATCGGGCTGAAAAACTTTCGTCTAGGAAGTCTAATGTGGAAACAGCCTGACCTTAACAGGTTCTTTTAAAATGCATAAGTTAACATGAAATAGTTCTAAATATGTTTATCTTATTAACCAGGCATTCTTTGGCCAACAAAATTTGGTCGTTTCCTAATAAATCAGAGTTTAGTTTGTTACAAAGTCATTGAACTTGCTCACCAGCATATCGGCCTTTTTTGAAGCGGTCTTTCAAAAAATTCCTACACAGTATTCCGTAAAGGATGGCTACTGAAAAGTCGGTTGAGTAATTTCAAGTTCTTTTTGCGAGGAACAGTTAAAAAGAAATTGGTAGCATCTTTATCAGAACTCAGTATGAAAAAATAAATAAAAAGTTTCCAAATGAGGAACACAAATTCTTAGTTTTATGGTGTTAAAGGTGTCGGTTGGGAAATAGGTTTGATTAAGTTACAAACAGTCTTTCAGTTTCAAGATAATAAGATTATGTTTTCGTGAGGAGTGACTTAGTAAAATTGTTCTTTTCCGGTTGCATTGCTTTAATTTTGTACACTCTTTCTAACAGTCCCCAGTTCTTAAGTGGTTAATTCAATCTGGATATTGAAAATCACACTTAATATCTTCACAGATTATTCTAAAACAAATGAAACAAATTAAGGGTGTAAAAAGTCCATTCTCTTCAAATTGCCCTCCAATCAAAACAAAAATCAACGCCCAACGAATAATTCTTGCTCTGTTTCGTGGGCCACCACAGTTCGCCATATAAGTAATATGCTGTGTGGATCACGATAAGTTGAATTCAGTAAAGTCCCATGAACTCGAACCCCCACTAACTCGAACCAAAATTGATTTCCCCTCGTAAACATTTACAGTACACTTACCCCCGGTAACTCGAACCTCCCGATAACTCGAAGGTTTTTCAGTTTCCCTTGAAGGTTCAAGTTCGACTGTAAATGCAAATTAGTTACCTTGTGTAGGAGAATTGAGATTTTCATCTGAAAGAACATCAAAGATGGCCTCTGCTGCTACCATTCCGCTCTTCATTGCATTGTGGGTACCTTTTATTTTGGGCACGTTCATGAAACCTGGGCTGCAACCAACCAGACAACCTCCGGGAAATGCCAGCTTGGGAATGGACTTCGAAGAAAACAAACATTTTTATTGATAAATAATAACATAAACCAAACAACAACAACTACTTCTTTATAACTTGACTAGTACATTTTTTTCATTTACATTAACGTTTTTTTACATTTATTATAAAACGCACAAACAATATTCGTTACAATACTAAACCAGGAAACTGGTAAACTTTTCAGTTTTCGAGCATTCTCCAGTTTTCTTGAACTTTTACTGAATAGAATATGGGAACCATAACTTTAAGAGAAGAGAAGTGGAGTCGGGTAGATCTTCTAAAGGTCTTTCAACTTCTCTTCAAAGTGATTGAATCTCCTGCTAGAAAACCATATTGCTCCGTTTATATCGTACAGAAACGGAGCTTTTTCATTCCCGTCCTTCCGCCATTACGACATATACTAATCTCATATGACAGCCAAGATTGAAACTTCAGAAATTGACACACTATTTTTCGTCAAATTGTCGTTACAGGGACTTTGAAACGAGGACGCCGACGACAAAGGTAGGAAACAAAATTGAGTACAATAGCTGCACGTTGGAATGCATCATGCTGGCCACTTGCACGCCGTCGTCTCGAAAATAACAACGTAAAAAGTTCAGTTTTGGAGTTTTTACGACTACGGAAACGATAAACAGAAAATGTTCTCAGTCTTCGTGTACCTTTAAGCAGGAATATTTCATCTTTTTCTATTCACAACGCGTTACTCAGACAAAAGAGAAAGCAAACTCGCTATACGCGATTGAATAGGGCAAGCAGGAGGTATGATTTTTGTACTCCGTCGTTTTCGACGTTCCTGTTGTCATTACTTAGGGTCCCCAAAGAAATGCATGAGACGACTCCGCAGTGATTCAGGTGATTTATAGGCATGCCTCAACTGTAACATTTTCAGAATAACTAGGTTTGCGATTTCCTTTACCCAGGTTGATTATCTATAATTACCAAAATATCTTTGTTACCAAAAAATGTGACATTTGTAAAGGGAAAACAACTTAGAAATTAAAGTAAACTGGCAAAGATTTTAGGCGAAACTATCCAAAACTGATTACACGAACGTAAGTTAAGAATTGGTCAACGCAATCATCATTCGCAGCTCACCTGCAGCCCTCCCTCGTTCAGCGCTCTCGCCCCATAAGCAATTCGTGTACCTCCCTCGAACGTTGGTCGAACCGACGGGTGCGTTTTAAATTTCTACAGAATTCGAGAAATAGTTAATATATGCTCCTCTCCATCAATATCTCGATTAAATTAGGTTTAGCACAAACTCCAATCATTGAGACTTCTCTCTTTCTCTATTATTATCATTACAATTATTATTATTATTACTATCATCATCATCATCATTATTATTATTATTATTATTATTATTACTATAATCTCAAACCTTCCAGACATGATAGAGAAAGTTTAATGATCCAAAATGAGAATGTGTAAAGTCATAGAATCTCGAAATTTCAATCCGCAAAAATGATTATATTCAACCTCATACCCAGGCTTAGCTCACACTCGTGAGTGAAATGAGCTTGGGTATGAGGTTGAATTATGTTCGTTTCGACTGCTCGAGTGTCACGTGTGTCCACAAATAAAAGTCGTGCAGACCCTGGAAGATGTGTTTTTTAAAAATCTCTGGTGATTCGCCTATTTCAGCCAGTGTTTTATTTATAATATAATTAAGTCAAGTTTCAAACTACAGCTACAAAGGAAACATGAAAAAACGAATCGACTTTTTTGGAAGCTGCAAACAAATAGTCTAAAATTGGGAAGGGTTTTTTTCTCACAGGTGTAGTACTGAACCAAAGAAACTCTAAGTACAAAACAAAGATTTAAAAAATAATAAAAATAACCTCAATATACTCACATTAACAACATAAACCAGATTTATAATTACTTGCTTCAAAAGTGTACACAAACCTGAAACTCTCGGAAAGGACTAATGTAGGGGTTTGAATAATCCAGTCCAACCTGTGGCAGAATGGTAGCTATTAGGTCACTACAAATTATTTCTTCAGTGTCGACAGTGAAACTAGTTCCATTGGAAAGAAATGTGAAAAACGTCAATTAAATATCCTTTAACCTGACAGACATTTCATTTGAGGTACATAAGTAGTTTGCCTGAACACCAGCGAATTACAGTCATTGATCACTTAATGTTATTTTTCTCTTTCTGTAACGCAGATTTTACATTTGCCCCTTTAAGAGATGAGACAAGTACAACCATGACCAGAGAGAAGACAAAATGAATTTCATGAAATGGATACTATATGAAAACTCAAAATAAAAAAAATTCATATTTCAGTGAAATTAATCAACTTTACCTTTACCCCATTCAGTAGGGACTATACATACCACAAACCCTACTGCAACAAGTGGCGCCCCTTCCTTGTCCAGATGGTACAAGAATGAACCACCATAAGAGCTAAAATCCTAGAGTACAATAATAACAGCATTTCATTTAAAGTCCTACTGAAGTAAAATCTTCAAACTAGTTTAAAATATCTAAAATTGAAGCTTGACCCATGTAATTTCTGCTGGGACACTTGTAACCGGTTTTAAAATTAAACTTTGCAGAGAATTCATGAAGACAAAATGCCTATTTTAGCACCAAAGCTTGGAACACTCTTTAAGCTCATTAGTTATGTGTGATGTCAAATGGTTTGAAAACCAGGAGATCAATCACGCTTTAATTTCCTGGTCTAATTCATTTGATCATGGCAAACTTTGCGTAGCTGGTGGACCAGTGCTTGAGCAAAAAGCTCACTAGTTCACTGTAAATGCTAGTATAGAGCAGCTTGAAATCTTCTCAAACCATGTGACATCATAAACCGCTGTCATTTTGTTTGACTTTTGTTCACACTGAATGCACTATTTTGGAGGGAGTAGCTTCCACCTCGTTTCACTTTTTTTCTTATCCCAATTTTCATGCTGCTAAAAAAGAAAATGTCCAAAACTCAATGGAAATGCTTGCTATGTAGTCTAGCTAAAGGCAAATGCCCCCCATAATTTTGGACAGAAAAATTTTTCCTCTATGTCAATAGAAGAACAAAGAAAAGCTCTTTAATAGAAAAGGAAAATTATAGGAGCAGGCGTAGCTCAGTTGGTTAGTGCGCAGCCTTTGGAGCTAGAGGCCCCCAGTTCGATCCCCGGTGACTGCACGTCTGTTTTGACTTTCTTCTGATCAGTGTAACTGTAGCTTTGAATACCCGTAAAATGGAGAACTGTCAGAGGGAGGGGGTAAAGGGTGCACCGTTAGCTTCCATTGATGGCAGCACTCTCTGAGAGCTGAAGGAACTACCGACGTTAAATAACGGTGCCTTTACCTTTACCTTTTTTTATCACATTTTTTGTCTAAAAATGACAATCCTACTATCAGAACTTTCAAAAAGACAACTCTCAAACAGTCTTTCTAAAAATAAATTTGCCTCCCCCAAATTTAGAAACTGGCAATGCAGCTGGTAGGTATGTAAATTAATTAGAATGTAAATGAAGATAAATAGGTACATAGAATAAAGGTATGCAGGGATAGATCAGTACATAGAAAGGAAAACAGGTCGGGGTAAGTATGTATAAAATAATAGGTAGGTCATAAGTACACAGAAAGGTAGAATGGTATACAAAATAATGTAGGTACCTAGATAGGAAAACAGGTTGGAGAAGGTATGTGTATAAGAACACTACAAGGTAGGTTTATAGGTTACTAATAACATAAGGAAGTCATACTCCATTCAAACACAACCACAGTCGATCATACCGTGGTTTTATTCGACTGCAAGATACCACATCTCAATCACAATGTTTTTTTACAGTCCGGCGAGAAATACTGTGTCTAAACCACGGCCCTAAACCACGGTAAATGGGTCAATACTTTCAAGCTGTAAAAGGTAGCTTATAGTACTAGTGGATGGGTGACATGTAGTTTAAGTTTATATTAGACAGGTAGACTATTAAACTTACCAATGGCCAGCCAACTGTGTGTTCAACAGTGCCTGGTTTGTGTTTTTCTGGAGCAACTTCCCACAGCTACAAGTTTGTAAATTAAGATGTTTTAACATTTAATAATTATAGAAAATATTCTCACAAATAAAACATGCAAGGCTCATGATCACAACAGATGGGTTACTTGTTTTTTCAAAAATAATAATTATAAAGAACTTAAAATAATCAAAAATAATGTCAAAATATTTAAGACAAAATTAGAAGTATGATTTGCAGTACAAAGCTATGAGTCTAAACACTCTCGTTGAATATTATCCTAAAATGAGCTGTATTATTACAATGCTGTCAGTATCAATTTTTTTGGGGGGAGGGAGAGGGGAACTTGGCTGAGTGAGCTGTCTTTGTGGAAGCACATTACATCTTTCTTATATCAAATATCAAAGCCAGATCACAATTTTTGCCTGCAAAAAAAGGGAAACTTGTCTATTAATACTTTTTTTCTCCAAAATTATATTGTGGGTGGGATTGGGCTAGCCCCTCCCCTAGCTATGGCCCCATCAATATTAATAATAAAAAAAATTTAGTGACGCTTTCCAAACCACATCAAAAGTCACCATCTGACTTTTTTGGTCTATCATACTTTGTCTACTGGAAAAATGGAGCAGGAAGCAGAGGTATGAACAAGGCCTGCTTTACACTGAAAACATTAATGCCTTCATAACTAACTAGTCACTTAAGCTCTTCTGTACCAGTATCTTAGATATTCATGTATGTTGTTAATGAGTGTTTGCTGTTAAAAACAAAATAAAGTTTCTTTATTTCATGACCTAAAGGTGTTTTGATTTGAAAAGGTTTGTTTGTAAGCATTTTAACTACCTAATAGGTGAGCTGAAATCTGCCAAGCATAATATATTCATCAGTATACTTGTATATACAGTATGTCTGTATACAGCATGCCCATTAATAGCACACCCATTCAAATAGCATACTGACCTAACTATAACTAAACCTTTTCTCAAGCTTGTGCGGTCATCTAGGCTGGTGATTATACCTCGTTTTTGAAGTGCCAATTCAGTTCCATTCACGTAACAATAAAGTGCACATTTTAAAAGTACAAATACAAATTAAAGGTATTGTTTTTTATAGCTAGTCTTTAGTAAATTTACTGAGAGGTTCATCAAAGCTAATAGAAGAAAAATCACCCACCTCCTTCAGACCAATGGCATAAGTTTGTGGGTCACAGTTTGCCCTCAAATTTAACTTGTTATACAGGCCTTTGGCAAGATGGCCATGACAACCTTCACCAAAAATAGTTACTTTGGCATGCAGCTCCATTCCACGTTCAAAATTATCCTATAACTCATCATACAGAATATATTAATTGAAATACAAAAAAATATTGAGCTGAGCAGCAATGTTTTAAGTAATGATCCAAGTAAGAACTAGGCAGCTAGGTCAATGGCAATGGAAAACAGAAAGGTGCTACAAGTGCAATATTATTAAACCTTTGATCTAATTGGCTAAACTTTAAAATTGGACCATATCTTCATTTGTTTTAAAGCTAATTATGCATTTTTTCCAGTTCACTCATTCATTGTCTTTCTAGTTGAAACATTTCTGATTTTGAATTTGAGAAAGATTTCATGTGGAGAAGATTGAAAGTAAAAAGGTTTCCTTTGCCTTTGTTTTGGATTTCTATGATTGGCTAAACTATCAATGATAACACAAAAGAAATATTGCTTTAACTGACTTTTAATCTAAAACTGTGTTGTACACAGGTTGACGTATTTTCAGTATGAAAGATGAAAGAAAAGCAAAATGCTGCAGAACAATGGCAGTGGCGTAGCCAGGATCTGAAATTTTTGCAGGCCCTTATAGTGAGCACCTAAAGCACAAACTGATTTCTAGGGGGGTTTGGGGCATGCACTCCTGGAAAATTTTTGAAAATTGTAATTCTGAATTTGCCAGAAATGCACTAAAATCATAAAACCTAGCAAAGATATTTCTCCTGTGCCAATTCTAGAAACTGTCTTCCCAGGAAGAAGAAAAATTGTTTTCAGCATTGGATCCATTAATGTACTGATGACTGATGACAATACTTGGGACTGGGACGTTATTTATTAGCTACTGAAAATCTTCTCTCCACTTGTTTGTAACGACAACATCAGGGGTTTGGGGCAAGTATTAACCACACAGCATTCATTGCAAAATAGCAATTTTAACAGGTGCTTTTAAAAATTTGTTCCTTTTCTTCTTTTTATTGAATATAATAATTAAAATAATGTTTCAAAACTATTCTTTTCCCTGTCAAAATATTTTGAATGCATGTGCCTGCAGGCCTACAAGCTGGCTACACCACTGAATGGGAGTATGCCAAGTTTTTACAGGGACCAATACTTAAGTTGTTTAAAACAGCTCTTTAACATGTACAATAAAGCACACTGTAACATTGGCGGAGGAGGTTCTGCTCCAGTTGTCAAAATATCATTGTACTTCCACTGGTGAAGCCAGAACAGCAAATTGACAAACCTTGACACTTGAACCATTATATACAATGATTTCCTAATAATTTATCACAATCACAAATAACTGACTACATATCAATAGTAGAATAAATATCTTAAGTCTATATAAGGAACATATTTCTCTTTCCATTCCAATTCACCGTCATTAATTGTTCATTACAAGAGAAATCCATTTCTAACTAGGTACAAGCTCAACAAGAGCCTGCTACCCTCTCATTTTTCTCAGCACCGCTAAATTTTCTCCCAATACTATTTCATTTCTCAATTCCTATTCATTATTGGAGATGCTGATAATGTCAACCAGTATAATGAATTTTTATGCTGATCAAGCATTTGTTCTTGACGTCCACATTATTAAACTAAAACTATAAAAAAAAATTCATTATCACTGGAATCATTTTCAAAAGATTACAATTTTAGCTTTTTACCATGGTTGTATCATCCTTACAAATGTTAATCATTGATATATATGCAAATTTTGTTCCTTCCTTTTCTGTGAGCTGGCTACGTACAACAATGTCACAATGGCACAGTTATAGTTAACCCTTTCAGCTCCAAGTCAGTTTATCAACATCTCACTTCTCCTTACATAACTTATACAGAGTAATACAACTGGCAATGAGAATTTAGGAGTTGATCAAGTCAAATATTCTTTAGAAGATAAAAAGTCAAATTCTCCTAAACTGTTTATATGGAAAGTATGGGAATCAGTTGCAAGAATTTACAAACACGTCATTTGTTGTGCTTGGGGCTTAAAAGGTTAAACACGACTGAAACAACAGCATTACTTTATACCTTTGGTGAACCATCTTTGTGAATTCCAACATCATTTGTGGCAACACCTTTGACACTCCCGTCATCGTGGTATAGTACCTGATGACAAAAATAGAGCAGAGCTCATTTGTAGCAGGTAAGCATGGGTGGTGGAGCCAGGTGGAGGGAGGGGGGGGCAATAATTTCTGGCTAACAACAGCAACTTTTGAAAAGGAATCTCAGATTTTATATTGAACTGTTATAATTTCTGCACTGTGCCCCCCCCCCTCCAATAATTTTTTGATTCCGCCACCCTTGAACAACCTGCAGGCTTGGATTAGCTTTTTTATGGAGGATTTTGTATGGTTGGATGAAGACTTAAGATAACTTTATTTATACACAATACAAACATCAGGTCTTGTTAAAAATTACAGAAATACATATACATTTTATTTAAAATTATAGTAATACTGTATTATACAATTGAAGGGTCTAGTGCAAAAACAACATAAGTGACTTAGTATGAAATGTTAAATTCTCCCAATGATTCTGTAGGGATAATAGGGATAATGTTGGGAGAAATGACAACTTCATCAAAAGTCACTTATGTTGATTTTGCAATAGACCCTTCAATTTAGTTTTAATATAAAAAGTTAAAAAGCCTGCCTTCCATGTATGTTGTGTCTATCAAATCGAAATATTTTCTATAGCCACTTCAAAAGATTCCTTAGGGACTCCTGTTCATTAAGATGTTTTGGTATGCTGACTTTCATAACACTACACAACTATTATGGAAGAAATTTTTCAGATAGTGTGAGGTCAGGGAACAGCAAGTTTGTTCTTTGTGTCAATTAGTACCATCGTAAGTGGTGCTATTGTGGTCCACAGATGTTTCTCTATTATAGCTGAGTGCCAGACTATGAGTGATTTCTAAACCATAGTAGCCATCTGAGCGTGACATCGATCACCAAGAAACAGATTTTTTACAAACTTTTACAGAAAGCAGGCAGCAAACACTTAGAGGTATTTATATTAAATAGGTAAAACTCTAGGTGACTACATTTTTAGTACTCTGCTTGAAACCCTAACTCCCACTCAGTAATCAAAATATAACTTCTTCTCACATAACATATACAGAAGGGGACATTTGAAAATGAGAAAGTGAGATTTGATCAATCAATACAGCCATTCTGTACAACATGTTCAACTTCTATATTCACCTCACTTGCAGCAAATCCCGGAAAAATCTCCACTCCTAACTCTTCAGCTTGCTCAGCAAGCCAGCTTACAACATTTCCAAGTCGAACAATGTAGTTACCATGATTGTACATAGGCAGTCCTGAAACAAACCACAAGCTGGGTTTCAAAGTTTCTTCAGAATGTTCAGATAAACAGTTGATTAATGGAAGAATTGCTTCAGATTTTTTCAATTAATATTTTGAGGAGACCTAGCCTGTGACAAGTGCACAGAGGAATTTTTTCGTTTTTCCTTCTTTCTTCATAGTTTACATTACTCCTGTCTGCACTTCATTCAATAGAAACATTGCAAAAGAATAACACATTTGAAAAGAATTTGGTATACTAACCATACCTCTCAAGATTTTTAACAAAATCAACAACTTTCAGTTTTTTCACAAAAATGTTTTCAATTGACAGTGCCTTCTGCCATTATCAGGGCTTTACAAATTTGAAAATTGTGCAACTATATGTAAGAAGAAAAGTAAATATCACACTTGCACTTTAATATGCCGCTACTGTATTTATTATAATTCTACTATCCGAGTATCAATTATAAATAAATTCTCATTGTTCATGGGCGGTGGAACTGGGGGGGTGGGGGGTGGGCAGCACTGGCCCCCCCCCCCCAATAATTTGGGGGGGAGGCAATAAAT
>JAOBRD020929680.1:0-12377 GCA_027575215.2 Hydrozoanthus sils | reverse complement strand
GGGCAAACACCATGAAATTTGAAATCTCTGTTTTCATGGCCCTGAATTTATTTTCATGGGTTTTTAATGGGTTTTTCGTGGGATTTTCATGGCTTTCAGATCCATAGTGATCATCAGTCCAAGTTTGACTTAAATTCATCCAAAGGTTATGGATTGGCAGCAGATTCGAAAAAACGCAAAAATTAATTTGCCTACAGGTCACACTTGTGACGTCATCAGTTTAAAACATTAAAATGTTAATAATTCGAGAACCATAGTCTGAATATTTTGACAATTTTTTTTCACCACTATTCCTCAATAAGCAAGCCTAGGTCTATCCACTGAGGCAATAAAGTTTTATATTTCATAGGCACTTTAAAAGATAAATAAATCCGCTCATCAAATTTTGAAGAAAATCCCTGGTCTTTTTGCCAAACTCTGAAAGAATTTGCCGTCGGGCAATTAACTCAAATTAGGCCTAACGGAGTGTGATTCTTTTTTCAAAATTTAGCCAGGCTTCATCTGATTACCTTTTATATAATTATAATTAATGATTTCCTACGTAACTAGTTAATGAACAGTAGTTTTTTATGATGCCATATTTTGTCACAGTATCGCACTTTAACTTTACTTGCACAGTCTTCTTTACACCCTTATGCCTGTAAATTTCGTTCATTTTAGTTTCTTAAATAGCCTTTGACTATGTCAAAAAAAACCCTCATTTTAAAGTTTTAGCTGAAGAATAATTCTAACATTTGATAGTTTAGCCTGTCAACCCATTGATTTTTACCTGTTACTCATTGTTGTATCTGATATCAATTTGATATTTCATCAAAACAAATGTTACAATATTAAATTGATTTTTTTAATGTTTATAATTTATATTTGTTTCACAGTGTGCAACCTGGGGATTTGTACTTCAGAGCTGAGAAAATAAAAGGCTGGTCAGGCACCCAACAACAGTACATAGACAATTTTGAAAAAATTAGAACAGTTGGAAAGGGTAAGTGTTAGGAGGGAGGAACAAATAGTTGCCTTTGTCTGTAAAAAGTGTAAACATATTCTGAGTTTGAACTTGTACAGCCCCTAGGGTTAATGTTTCCTCCCCTGATTGAAGAATTCAGTTGTAAGTAAGATAATCTTGGTCCTGCTTAAAGTGCCTATGAAATGAACATTTTTATTATCTCAGTCAGTGGATAGACCTTGCTAAATCAGGAATATCGTTAAAAAATTTTTGTCAAAATCTCTTATGGTTCTTGAGATATTTATTTAATATTTTAATGTTTTAAACTGATGACATTGATCACAAGTGTGACAGTCAAATTTGTATTTTTTAAAATCTGCTGCCAATCCGCAACCTTTGGAGGAATTAAAACCAAACTTGGCCTGATGATGTATCTCAAGGTTTTCTTCAGAATAGTTATGACTATGTTATGACTACTAGATAACAGAATGTAGAACGAATGATTTTATTACATGTTAGGAGCAATACTATTGGTAAAACCATTGCCTGACGAGGGAATTCTAACTAAAGCTAAATTTCACACAAAGAATTGATATCACTCGAGTTGCGCAGCAACAAGGCATTTCATTACTCGTTGAAATGTACTCCACAAGAAAACAGAAAGATCTAAAGTTAAAAATTGAGTCTTTATTGTTTGACATACAATGACAACGACTCAGTTGTTTGATAAGGATTACTAATATAAGTGGTGAATAATACAAGGCAATGAATTGGCTCCTAATTGTTTTTACATGTGGTAATGATGAATGATGACAAATTTTACTGAAGAGTTTTTAAAAGTTGCACCACTGAACAAACCTCCCAAAGCACCTGCGAAGAAATTAACTCTGTAGAGGAAATGTTGTTCTGGTCTCGTGGTGGACCTGCAATGCTCGTTTGTGGGGAAAAGTATGACTAAACTGAATTTGGTTCAGTGTGGTACTGTTGCTTGTTGTTGTGCCGGCTGCTGTTGACTTGCTGAATCTGGCTAATTTGTTTGACATTCTTCACTGCTTTTCCTGTGGGTTGTGGCTGTAACTCGCAACTGAATCAGCATTTACATGTACTTTTAACTCACTCAGATATTTCAAGCTATCCATTTCTGTTACATTCAGTGAATTTGTTGTAGTTTCATAACTGAAATTAAATTCGAGTCGTTGATGGCGAGTGCTCACCAAGCCTAGCCTAAAGTTATCGGTTTTTGGTCACTCTAAAAATGGAAATTTGAGCTCAAAATTTTGAAATTGTTTGTTTTCAGAAGTAAATTTAGAGTTTGCCATTTAAAACCTTTATTTTCAGTCGAAATGACACTTTCATTTCATGTTTGCGCAAATGATAGTTTTCACAATATCTACACTCTTATGTCATCCAATTAGCACACTGCATGCTTTTAACAAAACTGTGGGAATTCCACAGAAAATACCCACTGTAGTTGACCAATCAGCACGCATGCTATATAGTGAACTATGCGATTCTATACAAAATTCAAATTTCCCATACATTTGCTTTCAAAAGTTCAGTTGGCGTTCAAATATTGTGATGGGAGCATGGGCTACCTGTGCTAATAATATGTAATTTTTGTTGTTGTTCCTGCTAGGTGCCTATGGAGCTGCAGTTCTGTACAGGAAGAAAGATGATGACTCCCTGGTGATTCTCAAAGAGATTTCCCTCCATGATCTGACTGCTTCAGAAAGACAAATGGCTATGAATGAAGTATTTATTTAATAACCAATTTAATATTTGCTATATATGTAAATAACTTGGCATATTATTTTACAGCTATAATAGTATGCACGCTGTGATTGGCAACTGGGTGGGCAAGGTTTTTTTGTAGAGATGGCCATTATGAGATTTATGTACACCTGCTCTGATTGGCTCTTCGGTATTATAATAAATCCACCAGTTACTAAGAATTTTTTCTATATTTATAACCCTTTTCAAGAAAAAATTTTGGAATTGGTCAATTCTTCCAATTAGAGCCCATACTTTTCGGGGAACAAGTTTGGGAGAGTTTTTCTTTTTGTTCCTCAGTCGTTTGAATTGTTTGATCAATTCCTGTTTTCTCATTACCAAATGTGCTATATTGCAAGTGTTATGTAAGGAGAAATTAGATGTTAATAACTGACTGGGACTAAAAGGGTTAAAATGTTAAAATAAAAAATGTAAATATAAAATTAAATAAATAGGGTACCGGCAACCCAAATAACCTGCCAGGTTACCAGTTTACAGTATTAAGATTCTTGGTGTGACAAGAAAATTACCTGACTGTACAAGAACAAACCAGAACTTTATCCTCAGTTTAATTGCAGGGAAATCTCAGACTTTGGCCTTGATGAAATTTTGACCTCAATATCACTTGGTCTGATTATGATTAATATGTACTTCAGGTTCTTGGTCTGTCAGGATTCCCTGTAGCAACCTGAGCTCTTAACTCTGTTAACATTAGTAGCACTGTATGTCAGCAGAACCAATTGCAGCTCTTTTTTTAATTTTTAGGCCATAGTTCTGTCCAAACTCAGTCTCCATCCAAATATTATCAGTTATTATGACAGCTTTGAAGTGGATGGCACGTTGATGATTGAAATGGAA
Source organism: Hydrozoanthus sils (assembly GCA_027575215.2). Classification (NCBI taxonomy): domain Eukaryota; kingdom Metazoa; phylum Cnidaria; class Anthozoa; order Zoantharia; family Hydrozoanthidae; genus Hydrozoanthus; species Hydrozoanthus sils. The sequence continues at coordinate 8,806 of JAOBRD020929680.1, read as the reverse complement.
TATGCTGATGGGGGGTAAGTTGTGATTTTTCCCCTAGAAAGCCGAATGCAGTTTATCATTGGAACAGATTAATAAGGAGTTTTATGTTATAGTTATAGCTTGCTTATACTTACCAAGTAGTTTTGCTGAATTTTCTTGTTGCTCTGAAAACCTACACTGTGGTACCTTTCCTGTTTTTTCTGTTCATTTTTAATGTAATTTATATAGCATTTTAAATCATTTTTTTACCAAGTTCTCTGTATGAAAAATTGGCAAAAGCTATTGTGGTGTCCCAGCATCACTTACTTTGATGAAATTTCACAGAAATCAATTTTTTTTTTTTAAAATAGTCAAAACCTCGATAAAACAGTTTTATAATGTTTCATATGCCAAAAATAATTGTGAAAAAACTGAATTCTTTGTTTCGATTGCTATGAGCTGATATACATTAACTGTTGATAAAATTATTCATAATTATTAACTATTACTGTTGATATAACTAATAACTTTTAATTGGTATATAATATTCAGTAACTATGTGCTTAACAGGAGCATGTATGCTAGGCAGTCTGTCGAGTGAAATTCATTAACCCTTTAAAAGCCCCAAGCACGACAAATGTCATGTTGGTAAATTCTCCCAACTGAGTCCCATACTTCTATATAAACAGTTTGGGAGCATTTGGCTTTTCATCCACCAAAGCATACTTGACTTGATCAACTCCCAACTTCTCATTACCAATTGTATTACTTTATTTGAGTTATGTAAGGAGAAGTGAGATGTTGATAAACTCTCTGGGGCTGAAAGGGTTAAATAAATGCTTCGAACATTTTTTTCTTATGTTCAAAATTTTTCCCACCATATCTTGTTGCGGCCTTTGTTTTATCTGGAACCATTTTGTCAATTAGAAGCTTCAAGTCGTCTTCATAAAGGCAACTGAAAATCAGAAATAGGTGCCATATTGGATCTCACAGGTATTATTTGTTATTTAGCATACACGTTTGGTAGCCTATCAGAACACAGCATTTGTGATGGATAATGACTACATTTCTACTGATATTTATTATTCATCTGTAGGACACTTGCCCAGTACCTTGCAAAGATGGATAAAGATATGGAGGAGAAGGAGATTCTGATTATTTACCAACAGATGCTATCAGCACTCAAGTACATCCATGATAACAACATTTTACACAGGTAAGGCCACTGGGTTAGTTTCTTTCACTCGTGTGTATGTAACTATACTGTGCAAGATATTCTCCACTCCAATTTATATTGATTTAAAATATATACGGGAATGGAATAACTGTAACATTCATTTAATTTAATAGGCTTTCTTGAAGGTTTATGATTGTTTAACAAGTGTTGCCATTAACAGTTTGTGCTATAAACTTCTGCCGCAGGGATCTTAAGACTGCAAATATTTTTCTCACTATGGAGGGAGTTGTCAAACTTGGTGATTTTGGAATCAGTAAGCAGCTTGAAGGATCAAAAGCTAACACTGTACTGGGAACACCTTACTATATCTCCCCAGAAATGGTAAGTTATAAGAGATACCTTACTATGTCTTCCCAGAAATGGTAAGTTTGTATTTATACTAGAAATACGTCACTATATCTTCCCAAAAATGGTAAATTGTTAGAGATACCTCCCAAGAAAAGGTAAGTTGTAAAAGATATACCAATTTCAGGTTGATGGTGCCGTTTACACATCTTTGCATGATTGGTCAGGTCAGTGGTGAAGAAAAAAGGAAATGATGTATAATAATTATATCAGATTTTAAACAGTAAGTTATGATTTTATGCTGTTCGACACATAGTACACATAGTTACATATTGACGACACTTGACCCTTGACAAGTTTTTGATGCTAGGTGCAATTTACAGCAATATTGCATTTTTTTATCCAGTGTGAGGGTAAAGAATACAACCACAAAAGTGATGTGTGGGCGCTCGGATGTATCTTGTATGAAATGGCCAGTCGACAGAAAACATTTGAAGGCTCTAACTTGCCTGCGCTTGTCAACAAGATTATGAAGGTATTCTAGGCCTGGGGGTTACTTAGGGGTGAAAGGGGCAGGGAATGCCGTCAGAACAGTTCCTAGAATATCCTAAACCACATCACAGATACACACACACTCGCTATTCATTAAAGAAAACGTCAGCTATTTACTGAGATGTGGGGCTGTTCCAGCTCTCCATACTACATGGTTATAAGCGTCCCCAGGCTCCAGTCCAGATAACCTGGACCTCCCACCAGCTGTTGCGTGACCTTCCTCGAGTACGAGATCCCTCAACATGATTGTAGGAAGCATACCCTCTTAATTCACCCCACTGGGCGTAGCCCAACCATTTAAGACTCTTCTGTCTGAGGGTGACACCAAGGTCTTCAATGCAGAATCTGAGATGGATGTCATTTGTAGGTTTTATGACACACATCAAGCGGAGCATCTAGCCCCAGGTTTTCCTTTAAAAAAAACCCGTCTAGAAAATTCCAGACTACCTCTTTCAACATCTAAAAAACACAAGTCCAATGGTCATACTTGCCACAACAATATAGGGAGTAACCTTCACCCGGGGTTCTAATTTTTTTTTCACATTTTTTTGACATTTTCACATTATTTATTGTTACAGATACATATATATTTTAATGTAATTTTAACTGGTGAAGAACTATTTTTAATGGATATAGTGTTAATAAAGCGTTATTATTATTATTATTATTATTATTATTATTATTATTATTGTTCTTATTATTTTTATATTTTCGTTTCATTGTTTCAAAAAGCTTCGTTTTCACTGTGTTAACTTTTTTTGTGCTCAGTTGTTGACAAATTATGACACTGTTTCTCCTACAGTTGATTGGCCATATTAAGTGTTTATAAGAAGACTTAAGTATGGTTACTGTAGCTGCTGTTTTGTTTTGTGTATTAATTAAATTTGTATTGGTTTGTTAAGGTTGCGTTGCACATGTTTTTTTTTATATACGTCCAAAGTATCATTTGGAGTTTGCTCGTTTATAGGGTCAGTTTGCACCAATTAGAGGGAATTATTCTTCAGAATTCAGGCTGCTGGTATGTACAAACTTTTCTCAAGTTATTTGATTGGTATGGTAAATAGTGGTAATGGAATTGAGTGGAGTGCAATATGGTCAGAAATCATACGCGAGACTCCAAAATCAAACAAACGCGCAAGCACGAGTTTGCTTTACTTGAACACGTGCGAGAAACATTTGTTGTAAAAATTAAATGTTTCGCTAAATTGTACGGGTATATGAGAAATTCACAACGAGCAAGTTGAGCTCAAGGCTGACCCTGGCGTGCTGAGAAAAGCCTAAACTGAATATGTATATTTATTTAGCAGCTTAGGAGAGTTTTGCGTTTCAACTTCAGTAATTTGCCATGTTTGATCAATTTACGTATTATTGTATTATTTGTAACGAGAAGTTAGGCGATAAAAAAAATGAGGGTTTGCGAAAGTATGCTGATGTTACTACCTCTTAATTACCCAATACTGTTTTTTTTAAAAAATATATCAGATAAGAAACCCTCAAGAAGAGAAACTTTTTCGACTCATAACTTACATTTTTTATAATTTACATTCATCTTACTATAGAACATGTTCAAAATACTGAGTGTGGGGGGTAAATTAACATTGCGGTTTTCGTTAAGTAAGACCGAGAACATGAAAAAGACAGAATACTTAATGTTCAAAAAGGTGGACTAAATCGTGGTCAAAATGATGTGAAAAAGTATGTTAATCTGGGCACTTCAGACTTTCAAGTTGCTCTGAAAGAAAGTAAAACTTTATTTGTTTGGAGAATTGAAAAACATTGAGATCTTTAAGATTGTGGGGTATATCATGCCAAAAAGTAGAAGCCATAAAAGAGGTGGTTTGTTTTCCTACATTTGTTCTAGCTCAGACGTCCCGCTCTTGAGAAAAAGTGAATCCTAGGTATATCTTCGTTATCGAACCAGCAGTGTAGACAAAAAATCTGACCATACTCATCCCTTCCCTCCTTCGGCTGTTTCATCTTGAAAGAGGGGGGAAAACCTAGTAACGACGGAGGCATTGAAGTACTTATCAAGTCAACCTCATTCCCAGGCTTTTTCGCGCCCTCGTATTTGCTGTCGAATAGCCTTGGGAACAAGGCTTAATATCTTGTTCTTTAAGGTTGTGTTTTCAAATGTTGTTGAATTTTCGTTTCAGAGCCATAGTTAAGCCAAGTTGAAATTTTGTAAGAGATCGATTTTCAGACTGATTCAGAAGCACGAAGATTTTGAAGAACAGATTCTTTGCAATTTTAAGTTTTTTAGCGGTTGGAAAATGTTCGTTTTCATTTAGATTTGCAAACAAATTTTTAGGCACACAATATTTCTATATCTTCATACGTGAGATTGTACGTTTCGATTACTGTCTTTTGCCTAAATTGTAATGGCTAGTTCGAGTATTACATCACTACAGTTCGTTAAGTTTTGCCGTATTGTCTTTGTCACCGAAACTAAATCAAGTCTATTGTTATGGAGATGTATACTGAATGTTTCTCAGAGATCAAAACTGCTTAAGTTTCTTTGTTAATGGTTTCTAAATTACGAATAGTCTTGTTAGTCTGTTAATTTTATTGTTAATCATAACATTGACGAATAACATCGCTCTTTTGTTGGCCAATATAGGCGAGTTTCAGCTGACGTAATGTTTACAAACAAACCTTTTTCAAATCCAAACACCTTCGGGACCTTAACAAAGAAACCTTTGTCTCAAACTACCAATCAAGTAACAGTTGACTCATTAATAACAATGACTGAAATCCTTCTATAGTATAGAATATTGGAAACTACTTTGTATTTTACTTTTTGAGATCGGTTAAACAGTTGCAGGGACTATCTGGAAAAACACCTTTTTAAAGAGAATACAGTACACTTTCGTAACTTTTTTGTGTCAAAATCCTTTGTTCATCGTAAAATTGTTTTCTTTTGACAAAATAGCTGAAAGTAGGTGAAACACTCCTGTTTTGCCATGCCTGGCTAGATATGCGCTCCAAACACAGACTTCTTGTCGGGGGGGGGGGAATTCCCTTAACCAGTGAAAAAAGCAGGTAGGGATGCTCAATGGACCTTTTAAGGTAGATCAAAGGACCCCTTGGGCCAGTTCGGAGTACAATGGATTTGTCCAAAATGTAAGCAAATGTACTAAAATTGCCAACAGCTGCCAACATTTATTGCAACAACAATCTATGGCAACAATTTTTCGAGGCGGTGTGAAACAGTTTCACAACCATTAAATTAATAGTATCAGTTCAGCTGACAGTTCATACTTTTAACTATTCTGCTGAATTTTCACAACACTACAATGGACATTTCGTAGCGGGATCGCATTCGACTCTACATCTTCTTCATTAGTTGCCTCATTTAGATTATTACAAACATATTCATCAGACCTGCCAACAGCAGTTGTTTCATCAAGGCATTGCCAGGTTGAGTTGTTGAAAACTTTTAAGAATCAACTCTCACTTCAGAGTTCAACAAGTCTCAACAAATGAAGGCCCGGGCCAAACAAATTGTTACATAAAATAAGAATTTGTAAGAGTTAAGATAATTTGTTGAATAACATTTCTTGGCTTGTCTTTCAGTTTTTGGTTGTCATTTTGTTCACTTATCTCTTCTCACCAATATTTTAGCCAAAACTGCTTTGGATGAGAAAAGCATTTTCATATGTTGCGGGATAACTTTAAAACACCATTTCATCTGAAAAAGCGTCAAAAGGTCTTCGTCCCATCAGGAAAACTAATAAATTTTCTTCGACTACAATGGGTTAAAGTGGAACCGACATAATTGACGTGACATAAAGTTTTCGTGGTCTTGTTGTCGAATGCTTTAAGAGAGTCCATTTTCAAATTTTTTTCTTTTGTCCACGCTAAAACCAGAGTTTACTAAGTTTATCTGTAAAAAAATGTCATATTCTGTTATCGGTTTATGCGGTGTGAAAGATGAGTTGAACTTACGGTTTCGTTTTTAAATTGACCATGCAAAGCTCTGACAATTGCTTTTTTGCCTTAAAGAGTCCTTGTCATTTGTTTTCGTCACAGCTGAGTTTTGATCAGCGGCTTTAAAAAGTAACTTCGTTGTATAAAGAAAACAAGATTTAGAGTTTGGTGCGAATGCCGTAGATTCCGAATACCGACAAAACCCTGCCGCGCTCAAAAAGGTTTTTAGAGAGTTTTAAATATTCCGATGGAAATGTACTTTGTTGTGAACGACTGAAAACTAGTGTGCAGTTTCAGACCGTGTTTGTTTGTAAAAGGGAATAAAAAATAAAATATTTAAAATAAAAACATGATTTTGTCATGAACTACCTATTCTGTGGACTGTTTTGAAAAGTTTATAACATTGTTTGATTGTACTATTAACTGCATTTAGCTAATGAACAAGATGCAGTCGAGTTGATGAAGTGTCTGTTTGTGGATAACGACTTGAAAATGTTCTGCCATTGTGTCGCGTTTGGCCTTAATGAACAGTCAAACATATGCAAGACCAATATTGGCAGATTATTAAGGAGCTCCGAATAATAGCCTGTCATTGAAACTATTACTACAGCGGTTCTTAAAACTTTCCATTTGTAACACATGAATAATGAAGTTTGTCTGTAACACATTCCCACGTACAAGGAACAAAAATAGCGACGATTAATTTTCTGTGGTTTGCTGGTAATTATTCGGACACTTAGCGAAAGTTGCCAGTTATAAACGGGACGTAATTCGTTGGAAATACATGCTCGCTTGCTGTTTATTCAAAGTTTGCAGCACTATACGGAACTGAAAAATGACATGCTTGAAACTTGGAGTTAATGACACAGATATGGTCCTTGTGTTTTCGATACGGAGAGGCTGTAAATAAAAACATGCAAGTTCAATTGCAGAGAAGAGTTTGTTTACATCGGGGGAACGTCGTTGTTGTGGTCCTGTTCAGCGGAACTTTATTTGTAGAACAGCTCGTGTTCGGCGTTCACTTTTACGATGTCGAGCAACGCTGTTAACGCTATTAATTAGGGAGAACAAATTATGGCAAGCTTGGTTTTTTGGTTATTGATCCATCATTTCAAGTTGACAGTGTAGTTCTGTCTTGAAACATGATTAAATCGTCGCAAAACCGACTGCGCAAGGCGTTAGTTGAGACGTACGAGTTTATCTCCGAGGTATGACGAGTTATGACCGTTTTACCGAGTAGCTGCTATACAAGCACACATCACAACAAAATCTGTTCGTCAAAAGGGTGTCTTTGTACCACTTGGACAGAAACTTTTGCGGGTGTAGAACCGTTTAAATTTAGGATACCAGGGACCGTACATACATTATAAATAATACAGTTTTAATCGAAAGAAATGGTTTTCATTTTAGTGAATATCCCAGAAAAAATAAAGAATAACAAAAGTATTGAGAAATCTTGAGTTCGATTCACACGTTCCACAAAAATAATCGCAGTGAGCTATCGTCGCTAGGAACTTCGGTCAAGAGGAGTTCTGCATGGCTTCTTCAGCTGGTTTGCTAGCTGACGCGAGAAATATGACGATGAATGTATTTAGTCACTCAGTCATTTTCTATAAGTACAGAAATTTTACATGTGTGAAGATGACTTCCCCGGTCTTATCAGAGTGTTCAATGCTTAGTGTCAGAGCTAAAACTTTCTGATGATTAAAACTAAAAATAAAAAGTTTCTGATAACGGAGCCGCAATGCTGACTCCCAGTCGACCCTTGCAAATAAGTTGGTGGCTGCACATTTTACAAAAAATGCATTGCTAACCTTACACCGCTAAAAAAATTCGGAAGGTAACATGTGGTTGAACTCTTCTTTGTACTAACAACACTGTGTGTGTCAAGCTTAAGGGACGGACCAGTTGATCTCGTGGGGGGGGGATAGTTACACTTATTGTTATATCGTATTTTTATAAAATTCGAGTGTGTTGCAAACAGATGTGTTTTACAAGTTCTGTCTTTGTTTTTTAAAAAGGTACGGGATATACTGCAAAAGGACCCAGAGACTCGACCATCTGTGAGTGAACTACTGTACGACCGGGTTCCAAAGGTGGGTGACGCACCGATATGGTTTGCCACTGGGGTCTGGGCGCTTTTCACCTTCAGAGCTTTCTTATCTGCCAACTCTAAATATGTTTAACTGAAATCATTTAATAGAAAGTCAAGAATAACAGCGTTGCGCTAGTGGGTTCTGGCTTGTGATGAAAAATAAGCAGTGTTGCACATACAGGGCCGACTTTACAAGGGCAAGTCACGTTGACTTCTTTGAAGTTCTTTTTTTTTAATCGAATATACACACCAGTTTAATCCATTTTAGACGTAGATGTAGATGTTAAAATCGGATAAAAACGAACAACAGGCTCACAGAAATTGCAGTTTGAATGGTGAAAATTGAGAAGTCTTGGAGTTTAGTTGTAGTTAAAGTAGAGGAAATACAAACCTCGAGTGTTGCACATTTGCAGCTATTGTTTCGTATGTATGTTGTATGGTTCGTTTTAATTTTTTAATTATATTTGTGCCGACATGTAAATGCCTCGATCCCTTTTGTGTTCTAAGAGAGGTTTGATTGAGTTTTTGTTTAATTTTGGTTACAGCTATTGGCCAAATACGAGGAATCAACAGAAGATGAGCTTAGTAGCTCTATGGAAGCGAACAGAAGACCGAAGACCAGGTATAAAGATAGGAAGGAAGGAAGGAAGGAAGGAAGGAAGGAAGGAAGGAAGGAGGGAGGGAGGGACGGAGGGAGGGACGGAGGGAGGGAGGGACGGAGGGGAGGATAGAAAAAGAGTGACATTTATGTC